>ML254328.1:3229-68739 GCA_005239495.1 Nicotiana undulata | reverse complement strand
TTATCGCGCAGTGCCAAACAAATACGTTTTTGGTGTAGAAAATTGTTTTATAACTAAATGCAAAAATATAAACTAACCTAGAAAGCAATTAAAATGATAGAGTACAACAAGTATCGATGCGTCGGGTATTACACTCGAGTAACGATCCAATGTATTTCACGATTTTACAAATAGGGAGTTGCTACCTTGTGCTTGACGTCGTATTGTGCCAAGTGATTAGTCATCCTTTCCTGAATGACTCTAACTTTTTCACGACCTCAAGTTATCATTTAACAATACAAAATCTAATGAGAAAAGGCTAAACTGAGTGGTAAAATTACCACTCATCAGTAGTTCCCCCACACAAGGTTAGGCAAGATACTTATCTCAAAGACAACCAACCGGTACTCAAAAATGAACTTCTCGGGCGGAAAGACATCCGGACGGCTCAAAATCAACTAAAACAACTTCAAAATACACATAACACGTATAAGGAATGATTCCGAATAATAAAGTTCCAATATTTACTAAATTATGAAAATAGACCCAAAAGTCGACCCCCGGGCCCGCACCTCAGAACCCGACAAATTTTACAAATTTCGTTTACCCATTCCGATACGAGTTCACCCATACTAAATTTATCAAATTCCGATATCATTTGGTCATTCAAATCATGAATTTTCATTTTAGAAGTTTTCTTTCAAAACCCACAATCCCCTCAAACCAAAACACAAATTAAATGATAAAAATAAGAACTAATTCATGAAATATAATTAATTATAGTGGAAGAACACTTACCCATTCGATTTGTGTGAAAAACCCTCGAAGAATCGCCCAAAACCGAGTTCTAGAAGTCAAGATATGTCAAACAATGGTGAAACCCCGATTTTTGATAACTTATATTCTGCCCAGGCGTGTAATGAATCGCGATCGCGGAGTATGGTTTGCGATCGTGAAGAGGAAAGGGAAAAACTGCCCAGGTACCCTTTTTGTTCAATGCGATCGCGGGCTCATTGTTGCAATCGCATAGAAGAAGAAATGGCCACTGCTAAAATAGCATTGTGCGATCGCGATTGTGAAGATGCGATCGCGAAGAAGAGGAAAATATACTTCTGCGATCGCGAACGTGAGCATGTGATCGCGTAAAGAGAAGTCTTCAAGCCGTTCGATCGTGAAGGGCAAGATGCGATCGCGGAGTCAATGGTTTGTGGAGGTATGCGATCGCAGACGTGCATTTGCAATCGCACAGAAGGAAAATCTGGGCTGCTCAAAGAGACTCTATGCGATCGCGGCTACTCCTATGCGATCGCATAAAAGGAAACCAAAAGGCAAATTTCAGCTGTTCAAAAATGAGGAAATGGACCCGACACCCATCCGAACCACGCCCGAGGCCCCCGGGACCCCGTCCAACCACACACACAAGTCATATAAACTAACACGTACTTGCTGGAGGTTTCAAAACACATAAAACAACACCAAAACAACGAATCAAACCAACAATCAAACTGATGAATTTTCAAAACTTCAAATATCAACACTCGCGTCGAAACCTATCAAATCAACCCGGAATGACGTGAAATTTTGCAGACAAGTCCTAAATGACACAACGGACCTGCAGCCACTCTAGGAATTCCATTCCGAGCCCGATATCAAAATTTCACCTATCGCCCGAAATCGCCGAAATTCTAACTTTCGCCAAATTACGTCAAATCACTCTACGGACCTCCAAACCAATTCCGGACACGCGCCTAAGTCCAAAATCATCATACGAAGCTGTTGACCTTAACCAAAACTCATTTCGAGGCCGTTTACACAAAAGTCAAACCTCCGGTCAACTTTCATCACTTAAGCTTCCAAAACTGAAATTGTTCTTCCAATTCGACTTCGAATTACCCGGTAACTGAATCTAACCACGCACGCAGGTCGATATACACAACGTGAAGCCGTTTATGACTTTACACCATCGAACGGATCTTAAATTCCCGAAATGACCGGTCGGGTCGTCACATTCTCCCCCTCTTAAACAAACATTCATCCTCGAACGTGCCAAGATTCACCTTGAACTCTTCCACTCACTAATTGTACACATCTAACACATACCCGCGGGTGATCCCATGTCACCCCAACTCACATAAGTCTGATGAAACAACCAACTGCAATATAACCTTCACATCACCACCGATAAGCCTCATACCTCACTTTCTCACCTTCTACTTATTTCTCAAAAGACCCGATTCTAAATTCGTATCCGGCATTAACCTCAACCAGTTGCATCAACTCAGGTTTACACACATAGGGCACGACCACACAATATATCTCATCACACATAGGCTCAAATAGCACTTTTGATCACAATAACTGCCTGAAATCAACTCAACATTGGCAATTGGCCCCACATATGGAAGAACTCTGTTTCCAAACCCCATAATACTGATAATGATGCAATGAACACGAAGACTTCATTATTAAACACCCGAATCACCAAGCCACAACTAACACCACCGGGCACACATCTCGCAAACTAAACTAAGGAAACACATAACAAAATGATTGAATATGAAAATAGAAGCATATAAAGGATCTATCAAACAAAAGCCCATAGGCACAAATCTCTATCTATACTGACTTGTCAAAAGCAATATAACAAGGAAGAAGCAAAGCATATGAACAAACCACCAGAATTCCATCCTGATAAAAATTTCCACCGCGGTACTCAACCCGGTCTAAGCATATCGAATCACAAATATCACGAGGACCTCACCCTCAACTCTGAATCACATACCAAAAAATATATCATACCAATAGAAATTTCTCCATTAACTCATCTCAGCTGATAAAAGTCATAATACTGACTGAACTCACATCTCGATGGAATATCAAATCACAGCTCGTAACAAAATACTTAGGAAAATCATATAAAGCTCACCATAATGAACAACAAGGACTGACCTCTAGTTTCACCACTAGCAAGGATGAATGAGACAACGATAAACACGGGCTACTACTCATAGAATCTCCCAACAGGAGCAAACACAAAAATAGAGTGGAAACATGAAACTCACTCATAAATGAAACAACAAATAAGGGAACTCGTCTTGACCAATAGGACTATAGGAAATACAATGGTACCCCACTTTAGCACATCACAACATACCTGGGTGATAATATCTGACCCAACGGTCTCCAACTTATAATATGAAATACATCAACGGGTCGGACCTCCCTCTCTTGGGCGCCCTCTATTCATTTGAATACCCTGCTATAGCGCACTTACCTGAACCCTGGAACAATATCTCACCCTGTGGCTAACATCTCCACACTGAAAACGATCTCTCTGCCAATGTGGCTGTGGAAAACACACAATACGAATCCTATAAGACCCATGAGTACCTAAAAATCCCCCATGCGAAGCTGGTAATGAAAATTGAACTGGTTGACCCAAAATTCTCTACCATGACGCACCTTTGTGCCATAATAAGGACCAGTAGATTACTCCGATCTACGAGGCCTTCTCACCTCCCTAAACTCTCTCTCCTGACCTCGTCTGTGCTTTCCCTCCCGGTCCCACATGCTCCCTAATCGGCGAGCGATCCCTATTGCCTGCTAAAACGAGGCATCCTACTCTAATCGTCGAGTCCTGCTGAACCGCATATCATGTCTGAATCCCTCAATGACTCTATGGAATCGTCTCCTAACTGAAGCAACCAAACGAGGTGCATATCTGGCCAACTCACTGAATCTGACATTGTGCTACAACACTGACATAGTGCCCTGACAAAACTGCCCAAACTCTGCTCACTGAACATTCTGAAGGAACTGAGGTGCAATCTCCCTCAAACATCTCTGAAAACTAAATCCATGCTAGTGAAGCTAACTCGGCCAGGTTACCCCAACTCATATGCTGCCACCACTGATCAACACACTACTCTGAACCTGAGACGTGACAAAAATGATCCCGCTCGTCTCCACAACACTCGAAGTGCGAAGAATATAGCGACCGTTCCCCAGGAAACCTGGGGAACCATCTGCTACCAATCCATTGAAAGATAGAAGGGTGGTACTTCCTGTACCTCTCAAGTCCAAGTTATTCTTCCTCCAATGCTACTGCCCTAACCACGGGCTGAACTGAAACCACATGTCGTGCTGCCATGACAACTGGAACCTGACCAATATGATCTCACTGCTCTGGAGTGTGGACGGTGGGAGTCTGAACTCCTCCCCTGATCTGTGAAGCAACTGGTGCACTAAAATCAACCCAGCCTGAGTCAATGTACCAATCATACTCAAAAACTATGCCCAGGCCTTCTGAAGTCCGGGGCAGCAACAGGCAACTCCAGTGCTTGTTTCCCTCAACTAGATCTGCTGGCGGCTCCTCCATAACTGCTCTGACAGGCATCTTAACTGCGACACGTGCTCCTCGTCGGCCTATGTCTCTGACCCTTGCGACACTTGCTTTGGGTAACATCATCAGGTACCGCAGTTCGTGCCACATCATCGGTGAGAGAATGGAGCGATAATTTCAAACTTCAAGATCAATGAACTCGCACGACAGGAATGAAGGAAGGTCAATTGTCCTAATAGTTCCGTAGCTTCTCGAAGATAAGTACAGACGTCTCCGTACCGATCCGCAAGACTCTACTAAACCCGTTTATTACTCATAGCACCTATGGACCTAGGGCTCTGATACCAACTTGTCACGACCCAAATTTCCCTCCGTTGGGTATCGTGATGGCACCTAGTCCTAAAGACTAGGTAAGCCTAACAGTTAATAATAACAACAATAAGTAAAGGAAACTAACAGTCTCGATTTAGAAACCTTGACAGAATTTACAATGATTTCCCAAAACCGGTAATACAAGTCATAAGCTCTACGAATATTCTACAACTTCTAAATACAATTGTTCGGAGATGAATACAACAGTGTATGAATACTACTTATTAGAAGGTGACTCTGAAGCCTGCGAATGCAGCATCAGGTTACCTTGAGTCTCCCCGTCAATGGTCCATGCGGCTACTAACAATCAATGCCTGGATCTTTGCAACAAAAATGCACAGAAGAGTAGTATGAGCACACCACAGCGGTGCCCAGTAAGTATCAAAACTAACCTCGGTGGAGTAGTGACGAGGACTAGTCAAGACAACACTGGTCTACAAAAATAACTGACATGAATATAGAAGTAACCGAACGCTACATCTATCTAAGAACTCACGGGATAATTTAAAACAATGACAATATAATCCGGAAGGAAATCACAGAAAAATAACAATGAAATGGCACAAAATACACAGAAAGATGGACAGCAAAAACAAGCCAAACCATAAGAAAACTCAACTCTACGTTTATTTAATCACATCGAGCCTTAGTCATTAAATTCCCTAAACTGGTGGAAACCCTTAAACAACAGATCATATGAAAAGCTTTGCAAAAAAAATCATTTTAATATAGAAAGATTTCCTTTGAAAACATACTTTCTCCAAAATATATATAAGTATATATACTAGAGAGAATTACATAAAACAAAGTTTTCTTTCACAATACGAAGTTTCCAAAGATGCTTTCCCAATAAAAGACTTCCAAGTATCATTTTATGCAAGACTGGTGCTGTTCAAATATACCTTCGATGTAAAAGCCTTAAGATATAATCATTTCGAAACCATTACCGTTCAATAATACTTTTCAGTAAAATCTCGTAATCATAATTTCCTCAAGGTAAATCTATTGGAACTCAGTCCGCACTCAGAACTTGTCTTTTCAATAATTGTAGTAAGATATCAGTATGAATATCCGGATTAAACAACGGAATATTAACTCTTAAACAAATATAGTGAATATCAAACAAGGACAAAGAAAAATATAATGCAAATACACGTGCACGACATGTCCCCTCGTGCTAAAAAACAAAATCACTCGGCACGAAATGTCCACTCGTGCATAACCTCACAATCACTCGACACGAAATGTCACCTCGTGCAGAAATAAATAAATAAATACTCGGCACGGAATGTCCCCTCGCGCATAACCTCACAATCACTCGGCACAGAATGTCTCCTCGTGCATAACCTCACAATCACTCGGCACAGAATTTCCCCTCGTTTATAACCTTATAATCACTCGACACAGAATTTCCCCTCGTGCATAAATAAATAAATAAACAACAAATTGACGAAGCAAATCAACAATAGCAACCATAAATCACAACGTCCCAGCAAGGGGATCCAACAATACAAACAATATCATAATATCACAAACAATAATAGAAACACACCATCCCGGCAAGGGAGTCAACAATGAAAACAACACAATACCGGCAAGGGAAAATAGTTATAACCAATTCTCGCTTAAGAAATTTAACTTTACGGAAGAAACTCAACTTAAACGAAGGTTCAAAAATAGGCAACGTCAAGGAAACATTCACAACATAAATGTTTATCAACTGTCCCAAGTAGCACATAAAGGAAGAATCATAGGAATTACAATGTAAGAGTCACGAGCATGCTTGACGCCAACGAACGGATGTTCTAACTACGACTAAGCAACTACAAAACTAGATAACACTAATATAATCCATTTGACAGTTTTAGGAAGCAAATATAGTATAAAGATAAGAGCGGTAAAATATTCAGTTAAGTCAATTAGGATCAAATAATCAACGAAGGAATTCAAAAGTAAGTAATCCTAATTTAAGCAGGAAATAATGAAATTAACAACCAAGGATGCAAATGTAACAATTACAACTCATACACAGGTAACATAAGAACCTACGAATCCTAAAAGACCAATCTATTAGCAAATAAGTCCGAGTACTCACTCGTCACCTCGTATACACGGACTATAATCAACAAGGAAGACTCAATCCTAAGGGGTAGTTCACCCACACAAGGTTAGGCAAGATACTTATCTCAAAGACGACCAACCGGTACTCAAAAATGAACTTCTCAGGCGAAAAGACCTCCGGATGGATCAAAATCAACTAAAACAACTTCAAAATACACATAACACGTATAAGGAATGATTCCGAATAATAAAGTTTCAATCATTACTAAATTATGAAAATCGACCCAAAAGTCGACCCCCGAGCCCGCACCTCGGAACCCGACAAATTTTACAAATTCCATTTATCCATTCCGGTACGAGTTCACCCATACTAAATTTATCAAATTCCGATATCATTTGGTCATTCAAATCATGAATTTTTATTTTAGAAGTTTTCTTTCAAAACCCACAATCCCCTCAACTCAAAACACAAATTAAATGATAAAAACAAGAACTAATTCATGAAATATAATTAATTATAGTGGAAGAACACTTACCCATTCGATTTATGTGAAAAACCCTCGAAGAATTGCCCAAAACCGAGTTCTAGAAGTCAAAATATGTCAAAAAATGGTGAAACCCCAATTTTTGGTAACTTATATTCTGCCCGGGCGTGTAATGAATCGCGATCGCGGAGTATGGTTTGCGATCGCGAAGAGGAAAGGGAACAACTACCCAGGTACCCTTTTTGTTCAATGCGATCGCGAGCTCATTGTTGCGATCGCATAGAAGAAGAAATTGCCACTGCTAAAATAGCATTATGCGATCGCGATTCTGAAGATGCGATCGCGAAGAAGAGGAAAATATAATTCTGCGATCGCGAACGTGAGCATGCGATCGCGTAAAGTGAAGTCTTCAAGTTGTGCGATCGCGAAGGGCAAGATGCGAACGCAGAGTGTATGGTTTGTGGAGGTATGCGATCGCGGACGTGCATTTGCGATCGAACTGAAGGAAAATCTGGGCTACTCTAAGAAATTCTATGCGATCGCAGCTACTCCTATGCGATCGCATAGAAGGAAACCATAAGGCAAATTTCAGCTGTTCAAAAATGAGGAAAATAGGCCCGACACCCATCCGAAACACGCCCGAGGCCCCCGGGACCCCGTCCAACCACACACTTAAGTCATATAACCTAACAAGGATTCGCTCGAGGTTTTAAAACACATAAAACAACACTAAAACAAAGAATCAAACCAAAAATCAAACTTATGCATTTTCAAAACTTCAAATATCAACACTCGCGTCGAAACCTATCAAATCAACCCGGAATGACGTGAAATTTTACAGACAATTCCTAAATGACACAATTGACCTATAACCACTCTCGGAATTCTATTTCGAGCCCGATATCAAAATTTCACCTATCGGCCGAAATTGTCAAAATTCTAACTTTCGCCAAATTACCTCAAATCACTCTATGACCTCCTAATCCTATTTCGGACACGCGCCTAAGTTCAAAATCATCATACAAAGCTGTTGACCTTAACCAAAACTCATTCCGAGGCCGTTTACACAAAAGTCAAACCTTCGGTCAACTTTCATCACTTAAGCTTCCAAAACTGAAATCTTTCTTCCAATCGACTCCGAACTACCTGGTAACTGAATCTAACCACGCACGTAGGTCGATATACACAACGTGAAGCTGTTTATGACTTTACACCACCGAACGGAGTTTAAGTTCCCGAAATGAGTAGTCGGGTCATCATATTTCCTGATGATATTCCAGGCCTTCTACTAGAGCGGGAGATTGATTTTGCTATTGACATATTACAAGATACTCAGCAGATATCTATTTCTCCTTCTAGAATGGCACATGCGGAGCTGAGAGAGTTGAAAGAACGACTGAGGGATTTGCTTGTAAAAGGCTTTATCAGACCCATGACATCACTGTGAGGAGCACCTGTGTTATTTGTAAGAAAGAAACATGGTTCCTTGCGAATGTGTATTGATTACAAACAGTTTAATAAGGCGACGATCAAGAATAATACCGGCTCCTGAGGATTAAATATTTATTTGATCAGTTGCAGGGTTCCAAGTGTTTCTTGAAGATAGACTTGAGGTCTGGGTACCATCAGGTAATGGTTAAAGAGAAAGATATTCTGAAGACATCATTCAAGACCATATACAGACACTTTGAGTTTCGTGTTACGTCGTTCGGTTTGACTAATTCCACAACAATATTCATGGACTTGATGAACCTTTTATTTAGATCCTTTCTAGATCTGTTCGTGATTGTAATTTTAGATGATTTTGGTTTACTCTCGTTCAGAGGTTGAGCATGCAGATCATTTGCGTACTGTGCTCAGATTTCTACAAGAAGGGAAGTTATATGCAAAATTCTCTAAATGTGAATTCTTATTGAATTCTGTAGCTTTCCTTAGACATGTTATTTAAGGTGAGGGTATCCGGGTTGATACACAGAAGATTGAGGCAGTGAAGACTTGTCCTAGACCCGCAACACCGACAGAGGATTGTAGCTTCCTAGGTTTGGCAGATTATTACAGGAGGTTTGTAGAGGGATTTTCTTCTCTTTCAGCACCATTGGAAAAGTTGACTCAGAAGGCAACAAAGTTTCAGTGGACTGATGCTTGTGAGCGGAGTTTCTAGGAATTGAAAGGCAAATTGACTTTAGCACCCATTCTGACAGTCTTAGAGGGAACCAGTGGTTATGCTATCTATTGTGACACTTCAGGCATTGGATTGGGTTGTGTACTGATGCATCATGGTAAGGTTGTAGCTTATTCTTCTAGACAACTAAGAAAGCAGGAGAAGAATTACCCGACCCACAATTAGAGTTAGTTGTGGTGATTCACGCACTAAAGATGTGGAGGCACTATTTGTATGGTATTCAAGTTGATATCTATATGGACCATAAGAGCCTCAAATATGTCTTCAATCAAAAGGAATTGATTTTATGTCAGAGGTGATAGTTGGAGACACGAAAAGACTATGATGTTGATATTTTATACCATCCAGGTAAGGCGAATGCAGTAGGCGACGCCCCTGTCATAGATCTATGAGCGGACTATCATATTTATAGCCAGAGAAGAGTGAGTTAGCTCTTGAGATTCATCAACTACCTAATCTTGGAGTTCGATTACTACATTTTGGTGAGGATCCTGCGCTAGCTCATTGCAGGAATACAAGACCTCAAAAGGAGAAGACTCCATTTGAGATTGCAAGAGATGAAGTCCTCAGGTATCAAGGTTGTTTATGTGTTCCTAATGTAATAGAGATGCACCAACATGTTATGGGAGAAACTCACTATTCTCGTATTTCTATTCATCCAGGAGCAACGATGATGTATCATGATATCAGGGAAATATACTGGTGGGACGAAATGAAGAATGATATAGCAGAGTTTGTTGCACAACGCCCTAAGTGTCAGTAGGTTAAGATTGAGCATTAGAAACCCGATAGATTATTGCAGGATATAGATATTTCAACATGGAAATGGAAAGTAATTAATATGGATTTCAGCATAGGCATACCTCATACCCAACGTAAGTTCGATTCTATATGGGTGATTGTTGATCTACAAAATTAGCCCATTTTCTGCCTATCAGGACAACGTATTCAGTAAAGGATTATGCAAGGCTTTATATTAAGGAGATGGTACGACATCAAGGTGTCCCTATATATATTATCTCAAATAGAGGTGCTCAGTTTACAGTTAATTTATGGAGGTCCTTCCAAAAAGGATTTGGGAATCAGGTAAGTCTTAGTACATCATTTCATCCCTAGATAGCCGGTCAGGCTGAACGTACTATTCATACACTGAAGGATATGCTACGGGCTTGTGTGATAGACTTCAGGGGTAGCTTGGATGATCATCTTCCGCTTATATAGTTCACTTATAATAATAGCTATGTTTCCAG
Organism: Nicotiana undulata; assembly: GCA_005239495.1. Classification (NCBI taxonomy): domain Eukaryota; kingdom Viridiplantae; phylum Streptophyta; class Magnoliopsida; order Solanales; family Solanaceae; genus Nicotiana; species Nicotiana undulata. Next base: position 58,068 of record ML254328.1, on the reverse strand, counting down.
CACTCAGATGGCTCTATACGAGGCTCTTTACGGATGGAAGTGTAGTTCACCTATTGGATGGTTAGAGGTTGGGGAAACTAAGTGAGTAGGACCAGAGTTGGTACAATAGGCAATTGAGAAGATTAAGATTATAAGGGAAAGGCCATTAGAAGCTCAGAGTCGTCAGAAGTCCTATGCAGATAATCAACGACGAGACATGGAGTTTCATGTAGATGACTGGGTATTACTAAGGGAATCACTGATGAAAGGCGTTATGAGACTCAGTAAGAAAGGAAATCTTAGCCCACGATACATTGGACCTTATAAGATTATACATAGAGTAGGCCAAGTAGCATATGAGTTAGATTTGCCTTCTAACTTGGAGTCTGTACATCCAGTCTTTCATGTGTTAATGCTCTGTAAGTTTATTGCAGATCTTTCTAGAGTCGTTCCAGTTGACGATGTTCAGGTCACAGAGCAGCTACCATATGAGGAAGATCCAATTTCTATAGTAGATAGACAACTTCAAATATTGAGATCTAAGGATATAGCTTCGGTTAAAGTACTTTGGAGAAACAAGAATGTGGAGGTGTTGACTTCAGATGCTGAAGAAGACATGAAGATTAGGTATCCTCACTTGTTTCCACTTATAGAGGAGGATCGAACTGAGACATCACATCCTTTAGGTACGAATATGATACTGGATTCTTATGTTAGTTACTATCATTGGTCGTGTGAGGCCATTGGTGTTATTGATGATTTTGGCCCTTTCTGGCTTTGTATTGTTGGGTTTGCTGCATGACAGGTTGGTAGTAGCACTATTATAGTCGTGATTCTGCCAAAATTTCTATAAATCTGTGGGAGTTTAACATTCGAGAACGAATGTTTCAAAGAGGGGAATATTGTTACGCCCTGTGCGTCCCAAGGTGACGTATAAATCGGATTTAAGTTGCGGAAATATCGACTAAGGATTTACTTTTTAATGAAGCTTTTTGGAGCAATACATTTCGTGCATTATATGAGGTATTCTTGGGACATATTATATACCAAATTGTAGGATTTGGAATTTATTTTCTAACGCTCTTAACCTTTCATTCATACGACATCCAGATAAAATGATATAAGCATTGGAAGAAGGACCAATGCTAGGGAGACAAAGTAGCACCTCTTTGTCTTTTCAAAAGTTGATATATATATATTTATATAACATATGTCATCTCTTTCTTCATTTTTCCACAGACCACGACCAAAATAAGACCATAAACTTACCCTTAAGCTCTCTACAAGGGTTTCAAAGAAGATTAACATCCTGATAAGAAATCAAGACGCGATAACACTAGAACGATCCCTACGATGTAAGTATCGCTATACCACCTCTCTGTTTCTTTATAGTTTGAATTTTGGAAGGTACTTTAGAGTTAATAAAATTCCTACTTACTGTACTTAAAATGTAAATATCCTGGAAGGTTGATAAATTCGTTTCTTAATAGTTAGAACTCACGGGATGGTGATCAAAAGCCGTGAGTTCGATTTATTTAACTTTTAGTGGACTGTTTTGTAGTCCACTCGTGTTGGCTTATCATTATACTAATTCATGGGGTTTGGAAGGATAAAGTGCATGGAGAAACACCACATGTGGTAGGGTAGTGGGCTGGTCGCTCATCGTTGCAATTTCAGGCTAATTGTTAACTTGTTGATTGGGTGTGTTATGGTATATTTGGGGTTTTTGTTGTATTAAATGTCCCGAATTGTAGTTAGGTTGTTTTTTGAGCTGTTGGCTGTGTTGTGTTGTTGTCTCACCTATAGTAGGCTCGAGGGAGCAGTAAAATTAGGGGAAATGCTGCATAATTTATTTTAGAATCGAGTTATTGTTTGAGATACGTGATATACTAGTACCATCTAAGTTGTACATGTATTTCTTTGTTAAAGGGTTGGCGCGCTAGTTTTCATAAGCTTGTTTTTGAGTTGCATTGATGACTTGAGGTATGTTAATACTATCCCTTATTTCCTTTTGACGCGATCTATATGCTTCAATGAAACGAGAAAGCACACAACTTTCACAAATGATTCTATTGTTAGAAGTAGGGTTTCCTATGTTCTTGATTACCTATGTCCTACTATCATATCATATGTTCATGGGTATCATTAAATTCCTAAAGATCTTATTGACTTACTTCATTATGCATTACATTCATTTATACATGTATATTGACCCATGACCAGATGGCGTTATATACGCGTATATTATATGTATATGGGGCATGGGGAAAAGTTATATACGCACCACTACCTGATCTGCTGGCATACATTGATAATCTCGCCCACTAAGGCCGAGATGATATGATGAGTTGCCCTCAGAGGCTTGATGAAGTTATGTACGCATATACCTATGCATATATGTCATTTATACGCATATACATGACATTATAAATGTTTCATGACTCACAGAGCTATTCATACTTACAGGTTGAGTCCTTTACTCCATGTTTCTTTCATGTATTTTATATACAAATTTTTATGCCTTACATACTCGGTACATTATTCGTACTGATTCCCCTATTGCCTGGGGGCTTGCGTTTTATGACCGCATGTGTAGGTAGACAGGCTGACGGCCCCCCTTCTTAGGATCCTTGCTCAGTGAGAGTTGGTATGCTCCATTTAATCCGGAGCTGCTATTGGATTTTGGTACGATACTTTTGTATACATATATAGGTATGACGGTGTCCGGTCCTGTCCTTTACACAGTTGTACACTCTACCAGAGGTCTGTAGGCAGTCATATATAGTTGGATAGTATGTGGCCTTGTCGGCTCGCCCTCCCGTATTCAGATATGTTTTTTGGCATGTTTTCCCGCATATGTTATTCACATGAATCAATATTTTATTGCCATATGTTATGCATGACCTACACTTATTTCATGTTTATATCTTAGACGTATTCTTAGGGGAGTTCGACAGGTAAAACTCGGGTACTCATCACGGCCCATCAGTTTGGGTCATGACATCATTATCTGGTATGGGCTAGCTTTTTGCTTATCATCTAAAATGGTTAGTAAAACTTAAATGAACGAAGTAAAAAATGAAATTCCATGATACTTGACCGTGGGTATTTACTTATTCAGAAGTAATGTTTCTTCAAATGAACTGCATTCGAATGGGATGGTAACACCTTCTCGTCCATGATTTCGACCTCATATGCTCCTTTTCCAGCAATGCCTTTAACTCTATATGGGCCTTCCCAATGTGGACTAAACTTTTCTGCATTTTTCGCTTGTGTTGATCGATACACTGTTTATACGAAAAAGTCCCCTATTTTGAAATATCTCAGTTTTGCCTTCTTGTTGTAGTACCGTTCAATCATATGCTTTTGTGACGCCATCTGAATCATTGATTCCTCTCTTCTCTCTTCTACCAAATCTAAGTTTATACGAAGTTCTTCTTCATTTGTCGCTTCTTTGTGTGTGTGTACCTCGTGCTCGGTTCCCCTATCTTTACTGGAATTAAAGCTTCAATCCCATATACGAGTGAAAATGGGGTTTCTCCCGTGCTTATCTTTGCTGTCATTCGGTAAGCCCATAATACTCCCCATAGTACTTCTAGCCACTTGACTTTTGATTCTTGTAATCACTATTTTGGGTTGTTGATGATGACCTTATTTGGAGACTCATCTTTTCCATTAGCCACGAGGTGATAAGGTGCTAAAGTTATTCGTTTAGTCTTCCAACTTTTGAAAATATCAGTAACTTTTGCACCTACTAATTGCCGCCCGTTATATCAAACATTTTCCTTTGGGACTCTAAATCAGCTTATTATATTCTCCAGATGAAGTCCATAACTTCTTTTTCGTGTACCTTTTTAAAGGCACATACTTTTACCCTCTTTGAGAAATAATCCATTAGAATTAACAAAAGCTGTACCTTTTTCTTAGCTTGATATAGTGGACCTACGATATCCATCCACCATTTTATGAATGGCCATGGTGATATGACTAAATACAGCAATTCTGCTGGTCGATGCATATTATTTTCGTATCGTTGGCACTTATCACACCTTGCTATAAACTTTTTAGCTTCATCTACCATTTTTGGCCAATAGTATCCCGCTCTTATAAGCGTTTTTACCAATGATATTCCCCTGGCATGATTACCACAGTGCCCTCGTGTGCTTCTCTCATTACATATTCTATTTGGGAATGTCCAAGGCACCATGCTAAAGGTCCTCCAAGTATTTCTTGATATAAATTCCCCATTATTAGGCAATATTGAGCAACTTTCAATCGTAGCAACTGAGATTTCTTCTTATCTTCGGGAAAAATGCCATGCTGCAAAAATTTCACAAACTCGTTTCTCCAATCCAAAGTTAAATTATTAAAATTTACCTCATTATTGGTTTGGTTAAGGGCTAAATGACACAAGAGTATCACAACTGCATTATATGCATTTGACACATCAGCCATGGATTCCAGATTTGCCAATACATCTGCTTATGCATTTTCCTCCCTGGGTATTTGAACACCTTTCCAAGTCTGAATCTACCTTAGTAATTTGCGTACCTTTTTAGGTATTGTTGCATTTAGTTTCTTTTGCCACGTCAGTTCCTTGCATTTGGTTTACTACCACTTGCGAGTCGCTTTTGATTATGGTTGGTTCAATACCAAGCTCTCTCATGAGCTTCAAACCGGCAATCACATCTTCATACTCAGCCTCATTGTTAGTAATTGCATAACACTTTATTGCTTGCCTTATGACTTCTCCTGAAGGTGAAATTAAAATAATTCCTAAACCATCTCCTTTCATATTGAAGAACCATCGGTAAACAAGGTCCAACTCCCCAGATTAGCTGCGGTGAATACTCACAATTTTTTTTGTTTTGCTTCAAGAATCATGTTCGAGCTAAAATCTGCTAGTACATAAGACTTTATGGTTGTTCTGCGCTGATATATAATATCATATTCACTAATCTCTATAGCCCATTTATCTAATCTTCTTGACAATTCTTGCTTGTGTAATTTATTCCTTTGTGGAAAAACAGTTATAACATAAATGAGATGACATTGAAAATAAGGTCGTAACTTCCTTGGTGCCATAATTACAGCTAATGCAAGTTTCTCTAAATGTGAATACCGTGTATTGGCATCTAATAAGGATTCACTAACATAATAGATCAGAGTATTCTTACCTTTGTCTTCACGTACTAGTACCGCTACTTCTGACACAACAAGGTAAATGAGCAATATTTCCCCGTCCCTTAGCTTTGCAAACAGGGGCAGTTTTGATAAGTATGACTTTAAATCCTTCAGATCTTGTTGGCATTCGTTAGTCCATTCAAATTGGTTTGCTTTTTCAATACTGAAAAGAATTTACAACATTTTTCCAATGATTTGGGTATAAACCTTCCCAGAACTGCTACTCTACCAGTTAATCTCTATACTTCTTTCTTGCTCGTGAGTACATCAGGTATTTCTTAAATATCTTTGATCTGCATCTGATTTACTTCAATATCCCTGTTAAATACAAGAAAACCCAAAACTTTATCTGAAGCAACGCCAAAGGCGTCTTTTCCCGGGTTTGACTTCATGCTGTACTTGCGGAGGATGTCGAAGGTTTCAGTCAAGTGTTGGAAATGGACCATGCCTGTGTTGACTTGACCAACATATTATCTATGTAGACCTCCATGGTTTCCCCAAGTGTTCTTGAAACATTTTGGTCACCAATCTCTGGTACGTTGCTCAAGAATTTTTCAAGCCAAATGGCATGAATTTGTAACAATAAGTCCCCATTTCTGTAATAAACAAACTCTTTTCCTCATCTAGAGGATCCATTTTTATCTGATTATAACCAAAATAGGCATCTAAAAAATTAAAAGTTCATGACATGCGGTAGAATCAATTAACTTGCTTATATGCAGTAAATGAAATGAATTTTTAGGGCAAGCTTTATTTGAATTGGTATAAGCTACACAAACTCGCCAATTTCCATTTTTCTTTAGAACCTTAACAGTATTAGTTAACCAGACAAGGTACTTTACCTCTCGTATTGAACTAATTTTCAGAAGTTTTTGTACCTCATCCTGGAATACTTGATTTTTAAATTCTCATTGCTTGCTTTTCTTATGTTTGATATGTGAATGCAATGGGTCTTCATTAAGTTTGTGATTCATTACCTCCGATGGTATAACTTCCATGTCTGAATGCGGCCAAGCAAATAAATCTACATTAGCACGTAAAAATTAAATCAACTTACCTTTAATTTCTAGGCTCAAGTATGCTCCAATGTAAACTTTTCTGTCAGGCCAATGGACAAATAATATAACAGCTTCGAGCTCCTCCATGGTTGTTTTGATATTCTTGTTCTCTTCTGGTTCTTGAATCATTTCAGGTCTTGAATCCATATCAGTTTGACCACTTAGACTTCAATTGAGGTGTGCATCAAATTATCCTCAACTAAGTTCTTTGATTGGTATTTCGCACCTCTGTCGTTGGATGTTGTTGTATTTGCAATCACCACTGAATTGATATTTCGTGATGCTTGTTAATCTCCCGGATTTGTTGGATTCACTACTGTGATAGGAACTTGATGATTTGATGCAACATTGATGGGACTTAGTGTTTGCATCTACTACTAGGAACTTAGTGTCTTGACAACACCCTCTGCGAATGTAGCTAATACGACTTCTCCGTTTGTAACAATACTTGAATTATCGAACCTAGATAAGGACTCTGCTTTTTTATTATTTGATCATTCGCTTGCATCTCATTTACCGCTCTTAGTATAATGATATTTACTGAGCTACTCGAGTCAATTAAAACTCGTTTAATGTTAGTATCATGTACAAGTAAATATATTACCAGGACTTCATTATGAGGAATTATCAAGTTGTCTGTGTCTTCATTATCGAACATTATGCTTTCTCCTTCCAAAACTTGCTGAACCCGTTTTCCATGGGTAACGATAACCTTTGATGTCTTTTTTGCAGTCGTGTACATTACCCCATTAACGTCTTCCCCCCTCTCTCCCCCCCCCCCCCCCCCCGATTTTGACGTTTACCGTTCTTTTTGGAGACAAGGGATTTGGTGGTTCTTTCATGTTTTTCATGTAATATTGTTTTCCTTTCTCACTAAACAGATCATTGAGATAGCCTTGCTTAAGTAGATATTCAATTTCTCCATGTAAGTGCATGCAATATGTTGTTCTATGGCCGTGATCGTTGTGAAACTCACACCAAAATTCTCGATTCCTTTTGCTAGGGTCTGACCTCATTTCTTTCGGATGTCTTACCTTGTGACCTATTAATATTTGAACAACCACAAATTCGGATGTACTGAAATTGAAGCTGTAATCTCCTATGTTTGCTTAAGAGTTTGAATCATCACCTATTGTGTCTCGTTCCCTTTTGAATCGGGAAGATGAACTCGTCTCGCTTTGTCTTGATCTTGAATCAAATCCTGCATTTTCTTGTTTAGATCAGGACTCTCATCCCCCACGTCCCATCTATGGCTAGTATGTATTCTCCACATACCTTTTTCCATTTCTGAACGTCTAGATCCTGGCCTTTCTTCTACCCTTGGTTGAGTAACCGTGTCCTATTATACTCGCAGCTTCGTGCGTATGTCGATTGTAGAAATACAAATTTTCTAATTTAATAAACCTTAAAAAACAAAGGAAAAATTCAAATTCAAACTATGGACAATCTTTTTCTTTTTCATTGAATCTTCTATTCGATTCAATTCAATCTTTGATCTTCTAGCAGCCTTCAATTTCATCTCTCACGTATGGGTGCTTATGAATCTAGTGTCTAACCAGATAATATTTCCCCACTCTATTATTCACTCATGTGTAATGTTCAATCACAGTTTATACTAAAAACATATTTATATCTATTCGATCAAAATATTTTCGCACAAAACATATTCTTGCTCGGGGTCTAGGCACAGGAGGAGGACTATCCATTATGCAAAACAAAATTATTAACAATTTAAGTGATAAGATAATTTATGGAGGATTTAAATGCCAATTTGGTCGTTTATAGTCGTTGGCAAACAGACAAATTGCAAAATAACTGTTGGCCAATGATTATAAAGTTCCAGAAATTAGAAAATATAATTTATTTTTGTTACCGGGTCGGTGCCCAAGCGGGCCGAGACTCGAGCACGTATCTAGGCCGGTATACTGGGCCTAGTCCCTTGGTGGGCCCAGACCCCCAGCCCTGCCTCAATTGGGTCGTTGGGGTGTGTCGCACTGACCCAACCCAGATGTCACCCTTAGTACCCATACACTTTATGAGATTGACTTTGCTAACTGCCGTTAGCCAAAACTCATATAACGTATGGTTAGCCAAAAATCATATACCGCATGGTTTGCATACACTGTATGTACTAAATGTTAGATCTACATCTGTTTTAATAATAAAAAATAACATATCTTATTTGCAGAATCACTCCAAAAGCAAAGGAAAGGAAGACTGTCAAAAACTATTTCTAGAAGACGAGAAAAGAAGGAGTAGTGGAAATAAATAGGAAGATTTGTCAAGGATTTGACGGCAAAATTGATGGAAGATATTAAATGATGCGCCCAAATTAAAGGAACATAAATCTGCACTGAAGATTCATCTATTAAAGGACGACAATTAACTTCTGAAATCAAGGAATCTATTTGTGGGTGTTTGAATGAAAGAAAGATCTGCTCGGCCAAGAAAAGCTCTATAAAGACCACAAATCAAGGCAAATCAATGGAAGCTCCACACTTATTCCTGGAATGAATCAGTTATACGATTCCTTTCAAGGATTAATTCCCTTGGGTTTGTAATCACTCAAGATTCATAACAATCAAGAATCGAAGAAGATCTAATGAAGTGTGTGTCTGTTTATGTGTATATATATATATATATATATATATATATATATATATATATATATATATATATATATATATATATAGGTCTAGAAGGAGGAACCAACATCACACTCTTTATTCTACTCTAAACAAGCGTTATAGTTTATTGTGTAACTAGTGGAGAGAAGAAAGAGAGAAAGATATTGGTGATGGAGTGAGTTAATTCCGAAGCACCAGAGTTCATTCTGAAGTGGTCCAAAATTCCAGATGTACCAAAATATGATGGAACTTCGGACCCTCAGGAGCACATCACCACCTATACAACGTCGGTGAAAGGAAGCGACTTCGTTCCACATGAAATCGAGTCGGTACTACTGAAGAAGTTCCTGACATAGAAGTCACTCTTACCCGAACACTCAATAGATTCCTATGAGATGCTCACAAACTCTTTCATCAAGGCCCATGCCGAGGCTAGGAAGGTACATACCTGAAAGGCAGTCATATTCAAAATTTCACAAGGAGAGTCGAATTGTTGCGGGAGTCCGAATAGGCAACCGACGCATTTACTTAGGGGCTAAAGCCGAGGAGCTCCAACGCCTCCCATTAATTGAAAGAAATCTTACTCGAGTTCCAGGAAACTTCATGGGCAGATGTCCACAATCGATACAAATCAAAAATAAGAATAGAAGATGACCAGCTTGATTTTGTGGCATCAACCACGGGTCGGGATCGGGAAAAGAACAGGGATAAGTCGAAGGATGATTTTGACAGAGATCAGTGATCTTCCAAGGGTCGGTTTTTGCCTTGCGAAAGGGAAGGACACGACAAAGGATTCCAGTCGGTGGATATGTTCACTCCTAATAGAAGAACTGACTATAGCTTGAATAACAGGTCAACCCAAGATAAAGAGATATCGGGTTCTCGAGATTCCACCTATCCTAGGCTTTCCGAGCACAATTTCAATGTCGGTGTACTGGAGCTGGTATTGGCAATGAGGAACATCAAGGAAGCACTAATCCCGAGAGTGATGAGATCTGATCCCATCCAAAGGAATCCTAATATGTGGTGGGAGTATCATGGGACTAACACCCACCGAATTGGGGACTGCCGACATTTGCGCGAGGAGGTGTTATCATTGTTGAAAAATGGACATCTCAAATAGTTCTTAAGTGCTCGAACTAAATATAATTACGGCCATAACTAGGACAACGCAAAACCCTCGAAGATAGGTGAAGACCCTCCCCGACAAACCATCAACATGATTTTCAGGGGAAACGAGATCAACAGTGTAACCTTCCCGGAAGTAAAAATGATAAAACTATATGCGACTCATAGCAAGAGAGTCAGTGAGGTCAGTGAGGATGACATCACACTCACAGAAGAGTACGCCAAAGGACTTCTATTGCCACACAACGATGCCCTGGTGATTTCTCTTAATGTTCTAGATTTTAAAATTAAACATGTTTTGGTGGAACTAGGAAGTTCAACCAATATCATTGAATGGTGAGTGCCAGAGCAAGCCAAGCTAATCATAAGCATAATTCCGGCAACCAAGCTCCTCGTTGGGTTCAATTTAGCAAGTGTGACAACCCGAGGGGAGATCTTGCTGCCCACAAATGCCGAAGGGGTAATGAAGACTAACCTGTTTGAAGTAGTAGATGGCAAAATGGGCAACAACATAATTCTTGGCAGACCATGGGTACACGAGATGAAGTCTGTGCCATCAGCATATCACCAACTTCAAAAATTCCCAACTCTAGAGGGAATCAAATAAATAAGAGGAGATAAACCAACGACAAGGAAAATAAATGCGGTCTCAATTTCCAGCAGTAAAGGGAAATAAACTTATGAAGTCCGTTAAAGCTAACGTCGATAGTTTTGCATGGTCGCACGCGGATATGATAGGTATCCCACTAGAGGTGGCCATTCACAAGCAAAGCCTGGACACCAGCATCCCGCCGGTAAGGCAAAAGAAGCGCCCGATTGCTGATAACTAGGGAGTTGTACCTACTATTTACTCTCGTTTGCTTAGGTTTTGGGGCAAAAATACACTAAGGTACTCCCAAAAACTAATGCAAGGTGCTTAAATTGCAGGTTTTGAGTAAAATTGAGAAGAATGGCTAAAGATAACTCAAATAGGAGCAAAACTTGCACAGCCAGGAACCCAGATAAAGTGCTGAGAGTTGTATTATTTTACTGCAGCGAAAGATATTCCACTGTAGCGTAATTCTGTCTGTGGCCGCAGATTGAAGTTCAGAGAGATGTGTTTCGAAGATTTTGGAACCGTTGACAGTGCCAAAATTCCGTTCCAACGCTTTCTTTTCCGTTGGAGCGCTCAATAATCTGCTGGGAGCGGAATACCAGGTTGAGAGAGCTATTAAAAATGATCCTCTACAAGAGCACAATCAGCATTAAAATTTCGTTGCCGCGCTTTCAAGATCCGCTGAGGCGCCCAATATTCCGCTGGGAGCGGAAATTAGTTTCAGAGAACTGCCAATTCAAGAACCGCGGTCCGCGCTTATAATTCTGCGGCCGCAGAATCCATTCCACTGAGGCATTCAGTTTTCCGCTGACAGCGGAATCTTCGTAGGGGCAATTTTTTCCAGTATTTTCAGCTATGTATATATACTTTGTTTTCCCATTTTTAGGTTATCAAATATTAAAAGGAGCTCGTGAATAGTATCCTTTTACCTTTTTTTTAATAGTAATTTTAGCGTAGATTCTACTCTTAATCTTAGATTTTATCATTGTAATCAACATCTATGGCTTTACTTTCATCTTCTACTTTGATTTCTTCCATGAATATGGGTATCTAGAACCATAAGCTAGGGTTATGACCCAACCCTAGTGTGGGTATCTAATGGGTCTTTTATTTTAGGATCCACTTGTGATTGGGTTTGTGATATTTAGTCTATTTCATGCTTAATTAATTGAATTAGTGGTTGCAAACACCGATTCATGCCTTTTTGACTAGGGTTACTCTTGAGAAAGATGACCCAAGTCTAGGTAAAATTGGCTAACAAGGAATTAGGGTGAACTCAAGAGGTTGATAGCCCCAATTAAAAGGTAGAAACTAGAGATAGTAATACCCGACCTGAGCCATTTCATTTGCTTTGTTGAAACACCCAATTAGGCTTGAGGAAGCTAATTCGGGCATATTTACCCAAACTACCAAGAGGTATTGGGTGAGTAAATTTAGTATGAGGTTATATCACGAGCCCATGACACACAAGTTTATCCTAGATTTTAGATTCCGTTAGATACTCGCCTAGGGGTAAGTGGCATCCCTAGTTCCCTTAAATACTTGATAAAATCCCACAAAAATATTTTAGCTAGCTTCATAGTAGTAAGCTTTAGCATTAAAACTTAGTCTAGAACCAAAACAACCCATGTTTAGAAGAGTAATTAAGAACAATACACACCTCTAAATCGGATAGAAACTCGACTCCAACTATATAACTCCCTGTGGATTTCGATCCCGATCCTATCGGGTAAAAGCTACATCGACCCTTCCTTGCCATTCTATAGTGGTATAGGTGGGCTTCGATCACTTTTAGGCGCCGTTGTCGGGGAGTTAAAACGGTGTTGGCTATCTATTCGATTAGTTGAGTAGATTGTTTTTCTTTCCTTCTGTTTTATTAATTTGTGTGTTTCAATCGCTACAGGTACACATGGCTGATCCTCTAGGCAATGTTATACGGGGGGAGGAGGTAGATGATAACGGGAAGATGAGGTGCATCTAGTACCTCAATCTCAAAGACGAGGCCGACACGCCAATGCCAATGATAATATTCCAGACCCTCCCCCGCCTCCTCCATGAACAGCTCATCGGGTACTTCCGAATGAGGGATATGCCAGTGCAATTGTCCCACCCAGAATCCGGGCGTGCAATTTTCAAATCACTAATGTCATGTTGACACTTCTGGATTCACGAGGGTATTTCACGGGTGCTCCCCATCAGAATGACTACAAACACTTAAAAGGATTTGTGGATACCTGTTGGGGGAGAAAGCAAACCAATGTATCAGAGGATGCCTTGAGGCTCATATTATTTCCTTTCTCTCTCCGAGGGAAAGCACTTGATTGTCTTGAACGACTCCCCAATCATTCTTTCTACATGGGATGAGTTGGCGGATAAGTTCATTGCCAGGTTTTTCTCTCCCGTACACATGGCAGCTTTGAGAGATGAGATATTGGCATTCAAGTAGGAATCAAATGAGCCCCTTCACGAGATTTGGGAGAGCTACAGAATAATGGTCTAAGAATGCCCCAACAATGACATGACTGAGGCTATGATACAACAAACATTCTACCGGGGTATTAACACGACCAATCAGTGTATGGTCAACCAATAGCTAGGGGTAGTTTCATGAAGCTATATTATGCTGAAGCTTGTGATATTCTAGATGAAATGGTTGACACTTCGTCAGCATGGCAAAGTCAGGCTAATGTGCCCCAAGGTGACCCAAGTGTGATCAATCTCCATAAAGAACTTCAAGACCATGGACAGGCCATTGCTGAGCTCACAACTACTATGAATCAACTTGCTAAGGCATAGCTTCAACAAATCCAAGGGCCAAAGCAAGTGCATGCTATGGAAGGGGTCAATCATTTGGTCAACAAGCGAAGACAACGTGGCAATCAAATGCAAAACAACAATGATCAAAATGAGCAAGGTGTGAGTGGATACAACAATGATGATTCCTATGATGAGAAAAATGAGGATGTGATGTATGCAAACAATTTCCAAGGGCAAAGGAACAATTCTTCAAACCAACAATGGAGATCTCAAGGGAAAAACAAAAATTGGAACAATCAAGGGCAAAGAAATTGGAATAAAAATAACAACTCTAGAAACTGGGGGAACAACAATCAACAATGGGGAGGCAACAACAACAATTGGAATGGGAACAATAATAGCAATTGGGGTGGAAACAGTAATCGGGGGTCGGTCTTTCAAAGGCCCCCGATGTACCAACAACCTAAAAATCCACCTCCCTATCAATACCAAGGTCAAATTTCATCATGCAATGATATGGTCTGGATCGAACATATGTTTAAGCAGATGATGGAGCCGAATGAGGTTTCAGATGCTCAAATTGCCTCCCACACTACCTCCATCAGCAATCTTGAAGTCCAAATGGGACAAATATCCCAAGCTTTGAACACTCGCCCTAAGGGGGCACTACCTAGTGACACGGTGGTGAACCCAAAGGGTCGGAACAACAACAACACCAGACATGCAATGGCGGTGACCACAAGGAATGGTCGAGGTGGTGAGGCTAGTTATTAAAAGCAAAAGAGGGTTGTTAGTGATGATGATATGCAACAAGATGAGGTTCCTATTGAGGTTGAACAAGTGATTGAAGAGCCGATAAATGGTGAAGTGAGGATTGACATAAATGATAATGAGGGGGAAACACTAAATGACGTGAACCCGTCTAGGGAACACGTAATTGACATACCCGAGCCGGTTGTGCCAAAAGCCAAGGCTCCGCTACCTAGGCCTCCTCCTCCCTATCTACAAATATTGGCTAAGCAGAAGAATGAGAATCAATTCAAGAAGGTCATAGAGATGATGAAGAGTTTGTCCATTAACGTAACATTAGTTGAGGCTCTTGAACAAATGCTCAGGTATGCCAAGTTTATTGAAGGCTTGGTGACAAAGAAGAGATCTATGGATTGCGATATAATCAAGATGACTCACCAAGTGAGTGCAATTGTGCACTCAATGGAACCCAAATTAGAGGATCCCGGTGCATTCACTATTCCTTGCACTATTGGTAGTGCGGGCTTTACAAAGGCATTATGTGACTTGGGTGCTAGTATCAATTTGATGCCTTATTCTGTCTTTAAAACCTTGGGAATTGGCCAACCGAGAGCAACTTCGATGCGGCTTCAAATGGAGGATAGAACTATGAAGCGAACCCTGGGTATCATTGATGATGTTTTTGTGCGGGTCGACAAATTCATCTTGCCAGCGGATTTTGTGATATTGGATTGTGAGGTCGACTATGAGGTGCCTATTATCTTGGGAAGACCTCTCCTAGAAACGGGGAAGGCATTGGTAGATGTGGAGGCCGGTGAGCTGTCACGACCCAAATTCGCAACCTTAGTGATCGTGATGGCGCCTAACACCACACTTGCTAGGCGAGCCAATGTTAGAAGTCGATTAACAAATTTTCCTTAATTAATTACTTCAGCATAAATAATCTAATTTAAATGATCTTAACTAAATTAATTCCCAACAGCCATAGAATAAAATGATAACAATGACCAATTAAATGAAACGAACCACAAACAAATTGTAATAACAACTCTAAGACTACCTCAGGGTCTGGTGTCACAAACAACTAAAGAATACCACAAATAATGTATGAAAGAAATAGTGTAACTGTTCTGAATGATATAAAACAATGCATGTAAATATAGGAGAAGACTCTCGGATATCTGCGAACGCCGGCAGATGTACCTCGTGTCTCCAAACGAAATCGTGTGGTCGTCCTAGAATCCTCTACTACTAAATGGTACCTGGATCGGTGCAAAAAGAGCACAGAGTGTAGTATCAGTACAACCGACCCCATGTACTGAGTAAATGCCGAGCCTAACCTCGGTGAAGTAGTAACGAGGCTAAGTCGGGCTTCAACAATATAACCGATAACAACAATAAATAATAAAGGCCGAAATAAAATTAAACAAATGGATAAATAAAGGCTGCAACAAACTAAAATAACTCAACTATAATCAATTCTCAAATAACTCTTCAAAATTTCAAACTTTAACTTTAAATAAAATAGTACGAAAATATTTAAAGAGTAGTAGTAAAATAGCCATTTCAAGTATTCAAACTTTTATTTCCTTTTTCTTAAAAAAAAGATCAGTAAAATATAAATATAAATATCCTCCCTTATCACTCCTTGTTGCGGTGTGAAACCCACTCCCACCTGTCCTCCATTATTGCTCGTCCCTAAAATATCTCCCTTATTACTCCTGTTGCGGCGTGCAACCCGATCCCACATGTCCTCCCTTATTACTCCTTGTTGCGGCGTGCAATCCGCTCCCACCAGACATATCATATCAATTTATTCAAAATTTCACAAATCAGTCCAAGCCTTTCACAATACTTTTGTTTCAACAATTGTAAATAATAAACCACATTTTCTCATGACTTCATCAATAACCTCTCGACCATGAAACCAACAAGAAAATCAAAATATATGCATTCATTCCATAATAACAATACCAAACCTCTCAGCCATATTTATATCACGAGGGACACAAGTCAAACAACCAATACTCTTTCAAATAGTCACAACAATAACTAACAACAACTCAACAAGGCGAAATAGTCATTGAAATAATAATAAACATATAACAGTTAAGACAATGATCAAATAAGCGGGGAACGGAAAAGGGGATCATGTTTAACAAACAATTTGGGTGGTGCATAGATACTTGTCACCACACCTATACACCACACCCATGAAATTCACGTAGCAAACAAGTGGGGAGTCATATTCCCTCAAGCTAAAGTTAGGCCAAACACTTACCTCAATTCCGCAGGCCACTCACTACTCAATTATTGCTTTTCCTTTTGAATTCACCTCTAACTTGCTCGAATATAATCAAAATTAACTTAATATCATTAACTAATTCTAAAGGAACTAAGTTTATTGAAAAATATAATTTTTCCTAAGTTTTCTCAAAAAAAGTGAAAACCCGACCCCCGGCCTGCTTGGTCTAAACTCGGGGTTCGGACCAATTTATGATTACCCATTCACCCACGAACCTAAATATGCTATTAGTTATGAAATCCGACCTTAATTTGATATAAAATTTTGATTTTTTATAAAACTCCCTAATTCTACCCAAATCTTAGATTTTTTTCCATGAAAATTCTTTGTTTTTGCTTTAAAAGTGATGCAAAATAGTAAGGAATTGAAAGAACAAGGTTTAGAATTGATTACCTATGAATTGGGGATGAAGATTGTTGAAGAAAATCATTTTTAGGGCTGGAACCTCGAAAAATTGGGGAAGAAAGGGTTCTGCCCGGTTTTTAGTTCGTTTTTATAACACCGTACAGGTGACCTCGCGTTCGCAGCACAGTGGCCGCGTTCCCGAAGGGTCAGGGCCCCAGGCCTACGCGTTCGCAGGAGATGGGCCGCGTTCGCGGAGCTTAATCTCCTTGGGGCTCTGCGTTCGCATGATAGGTTGTGCGTTCGCATAGAGGAGTTGGACTCCCCCTCCCCCAAGGCCAATTGCCTTAGGCGTTCGCGTACGGGGAGATGCGTTCGCATAGCTTAGCCATCCGTAGCCTTCGCGATCGCACCCTTAGGGTCGCGTTCACACAGTACAAAAGGGACCCCCACTGTGCTTACACTATGCGTTCGCATTCATTGGGGTGCGAACGCAATGAACAAAAAGTTACACACCAGATAGAGCAAAAACCAACAGAGGTTTTAAGTCTAAAAACACTCTGTGGCCTATCCGAAACTCTCCCGAGCCCTCAGGGCTCTAAACAAAACATGCACGCAAGTCCATAAACATCATACGAACTTTCTCGTGCGATAAAATCAGGAAAATAACATGTAAATATATGAATTAAACCTCAAAACTCATCGTTTTCAACAAGAACTCTTAAAGTTCATAATTTCTCAACGGGATGTCCGAATCACGTCAAACGGACTATGTTTTCACCAAATTTCACAGTTAACCTTTAAATATCATAACAAAGCTGTACCGAGCTCCAGAACCAAAATACGGACCGGATACCAATAATTTTTAGCATTATTTCTTTTCTTTAATTCATAAACATTTCAACAAAACAATTTATTTCAAAAATTGATTTCTAAGGCTTGGGACCTCGGAATTCATTTTCGGGCATGCGCCCGAGTCCCATATTTTAATGCGGACCTCCCGGGATCGTCGGAACACGGATCTGGGTTCGTTTACTCAAAATGTTGACCAAAGTCAACTTTTATCAAATTTAAATTCTAAAAATCACTATTTCTCATATTTTCACATAAACGCTTTCCGGTTTCACGCCTGGACTGCGTAAGCAAATCGAGGTATTTCATTCTAGTCTTTTTATGATTATTTTGCATGGAACCGAGTCTAATTTTAGAAAATGACCCTTTGGGTAATCACATGAGCTCACCTTCCGAGTGGGAGATGAAAATGTTGTTTTCCATGTATGCAAATCAATGCGGCAACCAAATAGTACGGAGGTGTGCTCTATTGTGGATCTAGTTGCCGAGGTGATAATTTATAATTCAAGATCAATGATCAACGTTGAAGATCCCATGGAGGCGGTCTTATTGAATCATGAGGATGATGTGACAGATGGCTTGGTGGAGTGTACTAATCCATTGCAAGGCATGTGTTCTTATTCTTATGGACCCCTCAAGCTATCTTTGGATTTGGAAAATTGGAAGACTCACCGACAAATCCCTCAATCAAGGAGCCACCAACCTTGGAGTTGAAGCCTCTTCCACCACACCTCAGGTATGAATTCTTGGGCCCTGCTTGTACTTTACCTGTTATACTTTCTTCTTGTTTAACCCAAGTGTAGGTAGACTCAACCCTTGAAGTGATCCAAAGGAGAAAGAAATAAATTGGATGGACTCTAGCTAATATTCGGGGAATAATCCCCACCTTCGGAATGCACAAAATAATTCTTGAAGATGATGCAAAACCTTCCGTAGAACATCAACGGAGGTTGAACGAGGCAATGCAAGAGGTGGTCAAAAAGGATATAACTAAGTGGCTCGATGCTGGAGTTATTTATCCAATCTCTGAAAGTGCTTGGACTTCACCAGTACAATGTGTTCCGAAAAAGGGTGGCATGACAGTGGTGCAGAATGAAAAGAATGAGCTGACTCCCACTCGAATCGTGACTGGCTATAGGGTTTGCATGAATTACAGGAAACTGAACACGGTGACCCGAAAGGATCACTTTCCTTTGCCATGTTTTGGACCAGATGCTTGATAGACTTGCTGGGCGGGCCTTTTATTGTTTCTTGGACAGGTATTCAGGCTAAAATCAGATACTTATATCCCCATAAGATAAGGAGAAAACAACCTTCACCTGTCCCTACGGGACATTTGCCTTTTCAAGGATGCCATTCGGTTTGTGCAATGCACCCGCCACATTCAAGTGGTGCATGATGGCAATTTTAACGGATATGGTGGAGGACTTCTTGGAGGTCTTCATGGACGACTTCAGTGTGGCCGGGGACTCATTCGATGAGTGTTTGAAAAATCTTGATAAAGTTTTCTCCAGGTGTGAAGAAACCAACCTTGTGTTGAATTGGGAGAAATGACATTTCATGACCGAGGAGGGCATTGTCCTCGGCCATAAAATCTAAAAAGATGGCATTGAAGTGGATAAAGCCAAGATCGAAGTTATCTCCAAGTGGCCCCCTCCGACATCCGTCAAGGGAGTCCGAAGTTTCCTTGGGCATGCAAGATTTTACCGGAGATTCATTAATGATTTTTCAAAAGTGGTAAATCCCCTATGCAAGCTATTGGAGAAGAATGCCAAGTTTGAATTCAATTAGGAATGTATAAAAGCCTTTGCGTTGTTGAAGTACAAGTTAACTACCACTCCGATAATCACCGCACCAAATTGGAGCTCTCCCTTTGAGCTCATGTGTGACTCAAGTAACGTGGTGGTTGGAGCGGTCTTGGGCCAACGGGTGAACAAAAGTTTTCATCCTGTATATTATGAAAGCAAAACCATGAATGACGCCCAAGTTAACTATACCGTCACTGAAAAAGAATTGTTGGCTATCGTATTTACTATGGAACAATTTAGGCCCTACCTCATAGGAGCCAAGGTGATTGATCACACCGATCACGCGACGCTCCGGTACTTGATGACGAAGAAGGATTCTGCTAGGCTTATAAGGTGGGTCTTGTTGCTCCGGGAATTTGATCTAGAAATTATTGATAGAAAGGGGAGCGAAAAATCAAGTTGCCGATCACTTGTCCCGGTTAGAGGAGCAAGGAAGGCCAAAATATGGTCTTGAGATCAATGATGCCTTTCCGGACGAGAAACTCTTTCGGTCTCCATGCATGACATGCCCTGGTTTGCGGACATCACAAACTTTCTTGTTACCGGTGTTGTCCCGTGTGAGCTCTCTTCTAACCAAAGGAAGAATCTTAGACATGACAGCTTGGATTACTATTGGGATGAGCCGTACTTGTTTAAAATTTGCAATGATGGAGTCATTCGCCGGTGTTTCCCCGAGGAAGAACAAATGACCATTCTTGATTCTTGTCATTCCTCGCCCTATGGTGATCATCACGATGGGGCAAAGACAGCTTCGAAAGTTCTAAGTTGTGGGTTTTATTGGCCAACATTGTACAAAGATGCAAGAAAATTGGTGAAGAGGTGTGGCGAGTGTCAAAGAGCGGGCATCATATCAAAGAAGGATGAAATGCCCCTTACAACGATCCTTGAAGTTGATATATTTGATGTGTGGGGCATAGACTTCATGGGCCCTTTTATTAGTTAGTGTGGAAATACCAGCATTCTCGTGGCGGTGGATTATGTCTCAAAATGGGTCGAGGCCGTGGTTTTGCCCAATAATGAAGCCCAGAGTGTAGTTGGTTTTCTCAAGAAGAACATTTTCACACGGTTTGGGCAATCATAAGTGACGGGGAATCTCATTTTGTAATCGGGCTTTTGATACGTTGCTTGCCATGTATGGGGTAAATCACAAAGTGTCCACTCCTTACCATCCTCAATCTAGTCGGCAAGTTGAAGTCTCAAATCGGGAAATCAAGAACATCTTTTCCAAGATCGTGAATGCCAATAGGATCGATTGGTCAAGAAAGCTTGATGACGCACTATGGGAATATAGGACCGCATTCAAGACCACGATCGGTATGTCCCCGTACCGGTTGGTGTATGGTATAGCATGCTACTTACCGGTTGAGTTGGAACACAAGGCATTATGGTCCTTCAAGAAGTTGAATTTGGATTGGGACACTACTGCAAATCTTCGTGTTGATCATATCAATGAGCTACACGAGTTTAGATTTCATGCCTATGCAAGCTCTTATTTGTATAAAGAGAATAATGAAGTATTTACATGAAAAGTATGCCAAGAACAGGGAATTCAAAGTGGGCGATTTGGTATTACTCTTCAACTCATGGCTTTGTCTCTTTCCTGGCAAGCTCATATCGAAATGGAGTGGTCCATTCGAGGTGGTGTTGGTCACACCTTTTGGTGCCCTTGATCTAAAAAATAAAAATGGTGAAAGTTTTCTTGTGAATGGGCATCGGGTCAAGCACTACTTTTGGAAAATTTGAGGATAGCCACGTGGTGGCTTTGTTGAAATTCACTTGATTAAGGTAACCTGCGTCATGTCGCGATGTTAAATCAGGCGCTTCTTGGGAGGCAACCCTAGTTCTTGAACAAGCTGTTAGTTCACGTTTTATTTGAATTCCGCTGCATCGGACCATAAATCCGCGATCAGTGGATTGTTATGTTCTTGGACTTTTTGAATGAACAATTCCATTGCAGCGTCCATAGTTTCGCTGACAGCGGTTGGATTTCCGCTGCAGCGGCCACGTTTCCGCTGATAGTGGAGTTGAGATTCAGAGAATGGTACAATAGATTCCGAGACTGCGTTTGTTTTTCAGCTACAGTGATGTGTCTTCCGCGTCCGCGCCCATTTTTGTGCGGTCAGTGGTTTCCAACATCAGAGAGTGGGTATTCTGATCCCCATAATTCTTCTGCAACGGCCATTTTATCGCTGACAGCGGTGGCCATTCCGCTGCAGCGGTTACTTTTCCGCCGACAACGAATTTTTCTGCCTGCAACAAATTTTGATCCTCAACATCATTTACCTCT
The DNA here is from genome assembly GCA_005239495.1 of Nicotiana undulata. Classification (NCBI taxonomy): domain Eukaryota; kingdom Viridiplantae; phylum Streptophyta; class Magnoliopsida; order Solanales; family Solanaceae; genus Nicotiana; species Nicotiana undulata. The sequence continues at coordinate 36,396 of ML254328.1, read as the reverse complement.
GTGCTTCAATTGAGTACTTGTATACCATGTGCTAATTATGTTGATTGACAAGTTTCCAGACAATGGTTCGTTCACGAGGTGCCTCAGACAAGCAACCCGGAAAGGGTGATTCTTCTAGGGGTCGTGGTAGGGGTAAACAACCGGCATCACCCCTAGGCCCAAGAAAGATTATAGGAAACAAATCAACACTCTAGAGGCCAACTCCCGACCTATCAGTGTCCAGTGAATATGTCCCATCACGGGAGGTTTCGGAGGGTGACAGTGGTTCACCCCGGGTAGAGGCTCAATCTCAACCTAGGCGTCTTGTCAAAGAGCCTACAACATCAGGCTCTTCAGATAGCATAGGTTTATCTAGTGACTCTTCACCTCCTCAGGACATCGGTGCAGCAGTTCCATCCACCACACCTGCCTAAATTAATCTTGATAGTTCTGATGATACCCAGATGATGGCAGGGGTGGTGACACCCAAGCACAGGCAAGAGGGCTACTCAGGACTCGGAATCCAATAGTGTGGCAGGATCGGTTTGTCTCTAAACCAGCTTATCACAAGTTCAGAGAGTGGTGGCCTCAGAGGTCACTTGTCTTGGAGAGGCCATTCATTAAGAGGGACATTCTACCCCACAACCCGAACGTCAAGAGGCGATTCAACGAAAGGGTGGGGTGGAAATTCTTCACCAGCGGGGTTCAAGAGGGCAACGAATTTATGGTAAAAGAGTTTTACGCCAATGTTGACCACATCAAAAAGGGCACATACTTGACCCAAGTTCGGAACAAGAAAATCCTTTTCAATGGTGATGCACTCAATGTGTATGCTTGTTTCAACAATGAAGATGAGACCCTCGACATGGAGAAGGTGGATTTGGGTGATGCAGCTCGCCCGTGGTTGGCCTCGATTATTGCTATTCCTGGGACTACTCCGGCATGGTTGACACCAGGAGCTACTATTTTCAGAAACACACTGAGCTTTGAGGCAAAAGGGTGGGCGACATTTTTGTGTAGCTGGATAAATCCCATCTTTCACGATAGTGACATGCCCCTCTCCCGTGCTCTTATTGTGGGGGAAATTATGGCTGGCTTCCCTATCAACGTCGGGAATATCATAGCGAGGGTTATTAACAGAACAGTCCAGAAGAATGAGAGCTCTTACCCCTTGAGGGAAGGGACTTGACGTAACGGTAAAACCAAAGTCGCCATTCTCCTGGTACAGCTTGAAAGGCCCAGACAACCCCAAGGCCAAGAGCAAAGCCACCACTTCTACTCCTGCCGAGACTTCTACTACTACTGAGCCTTCCACTGCTACTGAGGGGTCCTCTACTGCTTCCATCCCGGAGCCTCCCTCTAGTCCTTCTATTGCCATTCCAGTATCAGTTTCCACCTCTTCTACATACCCTCATACTGCTCTGCGGGTGTCTCAGACATTGGCTGGTATCAACAACTGGCTGTAGGTAGCTTCTTCGAAGCTGACTGATCTATCCACTGCCGTTGCAGCCCAGTCAGCTCCAACACAGATTCAGTTGCCTCCAACATTGGAGGAGACCTTGAGGAGCTTGGTTGATAACCAGAAAATGATATTGGAGACCCCAGACACACATGGGAATGAGATCTATTCCTTGGGGAAGGCTGTGAAGAAAATGAAGAAAAGTCAGGATGAGATGAAAAAGAGTCAGGTAGAGATGCAGAAGACTCAGACTTAGCTGAAGAAGGAGATAGCCAAGCTCACAGTAGCGGGGGACATCCCTTTTGATCTATTGATAAGAGAGCCTTCCCCTACAGATCAGGCAACACAGTTTCCTGAGCAGGAGTTTACCTCAGCCCCAGTGCGGAGTTGAGTCATTCTCCGGATTGATGACATGGAGATCCAGCTCGAGGATCCAGCGGGAAAGGCCTCTTCCCAACCATAGGAACCTACTCTAGTGACTGCCACTGATCTTTCCTCCACAGCTGACCCGACCCCTATGCAGACTGAGGCACCCTAGGGATTTCTCTCTTACTCTCTCACCCTTTCCCTATTCTATATTTTTTCATTTAGCATTGACGGAAATGCTAATATTTAATGGTGAGGGGGGTGTGGCCTCAATTGGTGATTTGGTGATTCAGACATTCAGATATTTTGGTTTGTAATAACTCCTGATACCGTTTTTCTTTTCTTTATTTGCATTTCCATACTTTTGGTTTGTTTTATCTTTGGTATGTATATATAATTTTTCCTTTCTCATGTATATATTCATTCCCCTTTTGATGTATATTTGTCTTAATCCCCTATTGTACATATTCATTTTTACGTTATAACCTCTTTATTAGTTTCCTTTATAGTTTAGCTTCTTATTTCTTTTAGTAGTTTTTTTTTAAACTTATATATGTTTCTTTACTTTATCGCTATGAATAAGCCTTGGTTTTATTAAGGCCACGGTTCTTTCCAAGGGTGAAATTTTTGTGAACCGGGTATTTCTTCCCTACGACGGACGGGGTGACGACCTTCTTAAGGGATTGAGTCCATTTTTCGTTTTGTTTTTGTTTTCCCTTTATTTGGTAGTAAGGAATAAATATGACTCGAGTAAGCTTCACTTGGAACCAACATACTTACCTTTTACCTCATGGTTAGAGACAAAGTGTAGACGAGTCTAGCTCTAAGTGTGACCTGTAGTTCTTGAGTTGTCTAAAATTGTCATCAAGTGGTGCTTGTAGCCATATGTGTGAGTTTTCAATCGAAATAAGGCCGTTGTGGGCCCTCGACTCTATGCTCTTTAATGATCCTATGTCTTGAGAGGTGAGGTTTTGAATTTCATATCCCAAGTTCCGTGCCAGAAAGTCTAGAATTTTCCCCAAGTGTTTTTCTAGGCGAAATTTTAAGTTAGCTTGACTTGAGAAGTGATTATAGGCTCTCCTTGATTCCCTTTTGAAATTAAAGACTTCCATAGCCTACCATGATAGTATCCTTAGTCAACCCCTTTTGAGCCTAAGCCTGTTTGTTAAAAAAAACACACGTTTCAAACCTTCACTCGTTCTCTAATGCCCCTCTCTTGGCACCCATTCTTTACTGAGCAGTCATGATGAACAATAGTCAAAATCATAAATTTAGGGGAGAGATGAGGAAATTCAATGTGATGAACGAAATTGTTGAAAAAGTAAAGGCTAATAAAAGGTTGAAAAGCCAAAAAGAAACATGTCATAAAGAAAAGTAAAGGTTGAAAGGACACAATGAAACAATGTTGAAAAGGCTTGGAATGATGAAAGAAGGAGAAAAATGAGCCTCAAATAAAATATAGAGCGACAATGAGTCTCTCTAAGTTCCCCAAGGAAGAGACAATGACTCAAAGAGTCAAGAAAAACATGAACCAAAGTGTGAAAATGGAGTGCTTAAGGAAAGATGTTCTATCATAGTTCATTATGCCCAAATTTGATCCAAAAAGCCTTCATTACATCCCGTTAAATCCCTATAGGATCTCAAGTTGAGTTAGATTACATTAGTGGTTATTTACACGGGGGCAAGCCTATGGTACCTAGAGCCGGACTTGTGGAATTCTTTCGAGAGTGAAAAGCGCACTTCTTGATATCCCAGTTTTGAGAGTATATTCTATATGTTGAGATGAGCTCATAGAGAGTATAGGAGAGAGAGTCTGGGATCCACAATCACTTAGGTGAGAGAGCGAAGCTCTTTGATGAATTGATTCAACTCTTGAAGCTTTGGTGTCACATTAAACCTAGTGAACTAAGAAAGTCATTGCATAATGTTGTCAATAACGCATTTGTGTTGAGGGTAATTGTTAGTCCCAATTGAAGCTTGATGAAGTCACATTTGAACAACTGAAATACTTTTTCTTTTTCTTGTTGAGATGGGAGTTACCTTGTTTTCTTGAGGACAAGCAAAAGCTTACGTTTGGGAGAGTTGATAACTAGGGATTTTTACCTATTATTTACTCTCATTTGTTTAGGTTTTGGGGCAAAAATGCACTAAGGTACTCCCGAAAACTAATGCAAGGTGTTTAAATTGCAGGTTTTGAGTATAATTGAGGAGAATGGCTAAAGATAACTCAAACAGGAGCCAAAATTTCACAGCCCAGGAATCCAGCAAAAGTGCTTAGAGCAATATTATTCCGCTGCAGCGAAAGACATTCCGCTGTAGCGTAATTTTGTCAGCGGCCGTGGATTGATGTTCAGAGAGATGTGTTTTGAAGATTTTGGAACCGCTGACAGTGCCACAATTCCGCTGCAGCACTTTCTTGTCCTCTTGAGCGCTCAATAATCCACTGGGAGTGGAATACAAGGTTCAGAGAGATGTTTAAAATGATCCTCCACAAGAGCACGGTCAACGCTAAACTTCCGCTGTCGCGCTTTCAAGATCCGCTGTGGCACCAAATATTCCGCTGGGAGCGGAAATTAGTTTCAGAGAACTGCCAATTCAAGAACTACGGTCCGCGCTTATTATTCAGCGGCCGCGGAATCCATTCCGCTAAGTCGTTCACTTTTCTGCGGACAGCAGAATCTCTGTAGGGGCAATTTTTCCCAGTATTTTCAGCTATGTATAAATACTTCTTTTTCTCATTTTTAGGTTATCAGATATTCTAAGGAGCTCGTGAATAGTATCTTTTTACCTTTTTGAGTAATTTTAGCATAGATTCTACTCTTAATCTTAGATTTTATCTTTGTAATCAACATCTATGGCTTTAATTTCATCTTCTACTTTGATTTCTTCCATGAATATGAGTAGCTAGACCCATACGCTAGGGTTATGACCCAACCCTAGTGTGGGTATCTAATGGGTCTTCTATTTTAGGGTCTACTTGTGATTGGGTTTGTGATATTGAGTCTATTTCATGCTTAATTCATTGAATTAGTGGTTGCAAACACTGATTCATGCCTTTTTGACTAGGGTTACTCTTAAGAAAGATGACCCAAGTGTAGGTAAAATAGGCTAACAAGGAATTGGGGTGAACTCAAGAGGTTGATAGCCCCAATTAAAGGGTAGAAACTAGAGATAGTAATACCCGACTTGAGCCATTTGATTTGCTTTGTTGAAACACCCAATTAGGCTTGAAGAAGCTAATTCGGGTATAGTCACCCAAACTACCGAGAGGTATTGGGAGAGTAAATTTAGTATGAGGTTATATCAGGAGCCTATAACCCACAAGTTCATCCTAGATTTTGGATCCCATTAGATACTCGCTTAGGGGTAAGTTGCATCCCTTGTGCCCTTAAATACTTGATAAAATCCCACAAAAATATTGTAGCTTGCTTGATAGTAGTAATCTTTAGCATTAAAACTTAGTCTAGAACCAAAACAACCCATGTTTAGAAGAGTAAATAAGAACAATACACACTTCTAAATCGGATAGAAACTCGACTCCGACTATATAACGCTCTGTGGATTTCGATCCGGATCCTATCGGGTAAAAGCTACATCGACCTTACCTTGCCATTCTATAGTGGTATAGGTGGGATTCGATCAATTGCCGAGGTCAAAAACAGGTTTGTCAAAGAAGAGGTAACTCGATTGCTCGATATCGGTTCATTCCGGGAGGTAAAGTATCCCGACTGGCTAGCTAACGTAGTAGTAGTTCCAAAAAAGAATAATAAATTCTGTATGTGTGTAAATTATTAGGATCTATCCTTAGCTCTCGTAGTCTCCACTCAAAAGCTTAGGCATCATTTTCAATGCAATCTGATAGCTGTGGTGACAACTTTTCCGTTGCGGAAAATCCTTCATAAACCTGAGTTGTCAAGACGATTGGCCAAATGGGCAGTCAATATTAGTGAATTCTATATCGAATGTGAACCCAAGATTGCAACCAAATCACAAGATTTGGCTGACATCGTGGTCGATTTATGTCCGGGCTACTGCCCTTAGCCACAAAGGAAGCAGTGATGGTGTTGGAAACAACATCAGGAATTTGGACCTTGTTCACGTATGGAGCTTCCAACATGAAGGGGTCTAGGCTCGGGGTAGTTATAATCACGGCCTTGGGATAACTCGTGAGGCGGGCTATAAAAATTGTTCCCTTGACTAACAATGAAGCCGAGTATGAGGCTTTTCAAGACTTGAACTTTCCCGGGGATTAGACTCGGAGGTCATCTAATTCAAATACGATTTCCAGCTGGTGGTAAATCAATCATATGGAATCTTTGACACCAAGGAGGAAAGCATGCAACAATATGTGGTGAAAGTTCAAACTCTACTCGCACGATTCAGATAATATTCAATTACTCACATCCCAAGAGAAAAAAATCCAAAAGCATATGCATTGGCTAATCTGGGCTCGTCCACAGAAGTGAAGGGACCAGATTCTGGCACATTCGTTTAGCTTATGCACTCGGTATTGGACGTGTATGGTTATTATGAAGTAAATATAACTAATTTTTTTTGGTACTGGAGAAAGGAAATCATCGACTACCTTGAGCACGACAAGTTGCCCGAAGGCATCCCGGGCACTCCGCAGCAAAGCAGCTTGTTATAGCTTTTGCGGTGGACAATTATATAGAAGGTCATTCCAAGGTCTGTTGACTTATTACTTAGGAGCCTCCGAAGCTAATTACGCCTCCGAAGCAAACTCATTGGTGTTGAAATTAATTAGGGTAGAACACTATTGGCCCCATATGGAACAAGATGCTAAGGCATTTGTTCAGAAATGTGACAAGTGTCAACGCTATGCGCCGTTAGTGCACCAACCGGCAGAGCTACTGCACTTGGTATTATCCCTATTGCCATTCATAAAATGGGGGATGGATATAGTCGGGTCGCTGCCACCAACTCCCAGGAAGGTAAGATTTCTTTCAATTTTAACTGGTTATTTCACAAAGTGGGTTGAAGCAGGTCCTTACCAGAAAATCAATGAGCGCGAAGTGGTCGACTTCCTATGGGAGAACATAATTTTCCGATTACCGAAGGAGATTCTCTAAACGGGCCACATGTCATAGTGCAAAGGTCACAAAATTCATTGATGACTTGAAAATCAAAAGAATCACATATTCACCATACCATCCGAGCGCAAATGGCCAGGCGGAATCAACAAATAAGGTTATTATTCAAAACCTCAAAAAGAGATTGGAAGTAGGTAAAGGCAAGTGGACCAAAGAGTTACTAGAGTGTTATGGGCATACGGGATGACGACCAAGTCAAGCACGCGAGAGACAACTTTCTCTCTCGTATATGGAGTAGAAGCTATGATCCCAGTAGAAGTAGGAGAACTAAACTTGAGGTATTTTTGGGCAGACAAAGAAACAAACTATAAACCATTGCTAGTCAAATTGGAGTTTCTTGATGAATGCAAGGACTTAGCAAATAAGGATGGTGGCCCAAAAACAAAGAATGAGAAATGTAATATAATCGCAGGGCCAATATCCGCTATTTCAAAGTAGGAGACTTGGTTTTAAGAAAGGTGAATCAAAATACTCGGGAGCTTAACGCAGGAAAGCTGGGTTCAACATAGGAAGGCCCCTGCCGGGTTTTAGCAATCACCAGGAAAGGATCATACGAACCAGAAAACCAAGATGGAGTCAAATTGTTGAGAAGCTAGAATGTGACTCACCTCAAAAGGCATTATTGTCGATAAGCACCACCTATACTGAAAGTATGTGCCGCACTCTTATTCCCTTCGTCCAGTTTTTGTCCCAATTGGGTTTTTCTGGCAAGGGTTTTAATGAGGCATAAATGGAAAGCATATTACAAAGGAAGTGTCACCGACAAAAATAAGTCCATTAAAGGACAAGGCACGAAAGTGAGAAGCCACTACGGGATGGTTAGATAGTCTTTGGCTTGATAGCAAAGTTCCTAAAGGGAAACGAAGCTTGCGATTTGACCAAAGGATATTCAACCATTCAAGAGTGATCCTTTCCTACAAGTCACTTGGGGTGGTAAGATAACCTTTGGCTCAATAGGAAAGATCCAAACGGGAAACGAAGCTTGCTATCGGACCAAAGATTATCCAACCATTCACTAGTGAAATCCACAAAGGAGCAAGACTTCAAGTGTTCCAATTTGCATTATTCACATAAGAACACTGGGGGGATATGATATAAGAATACATCAATCTGATTTCCATAAAAACCGAGACTACGAAATCTTGGAACAAAATGTCTTAACGGGACCAGGGACTGCACAACCAGCCCCATAGAAACAAGTTGTTAAAATTAGCAACAAGTAATGGCAATTTCTTTTCTTTCGACAAAATGAATGCTTATGTACTTTTAAAGATAGAGGAATAAAATAAATTCCTTTAATTTTAATCTTGTTTCTTGTCCAAACGATGAATTAATTTTGTCATTTGAAAGTTACTCAAGTACTTCAAATACTAGTGTCAGAATGAACATGAGACATCCTCTTCAAGAGCACCGTAAACATAAGAGGTTACTCTCTTATGAAACCCTCACAATAAAGGAATGGTTTCAAAAGGGTTTATGCCCGGAATCGAAAATGTTATCGGAGAATAATGCACCTGAAGCTTCGCATAATTCGATGCAAAAAAAATGCACTTTTCACAATGCTTAAACAAAAAAGCACTTTTATTTATCAAACATGCCATGCAGCACAAGTACAAAAATACAAAAAGGAAACAACAAAGGAAAAGAAAGAAAAAAGCTAAACTATATTGCCCCAGAACTCGAGGGAAGAGAAGCATCACCACCCTAGAAGAAGTAGGCGGATCTCCCATCGGCTCGGGATCTTGACCTTCATCATTATTCTCCTCAAGTACCTCGTCGGTTCCTAAGAACTCACAACTAGAACCATAAGAGTTAGTTGCATCAGGATGAGTCGGGAGGCATTCTCGAGCGGTTGATTCCAACTCTCGAGACTTGGCAATTTTGTCACCAATATCACTGACGCCTGCTTTGGCCTCTTCCAAGGGTTTTCTCCTCATGCTATGCATATTTTAATCCCAGGAATAATTGAAGAGAGTTATCTCCAGTCACCAACATTGGCATAAAAAAAAGTAGGAATGGATAGTTTTTTTCAATAATAAGGGAATCCGCTCGGTGCTGGAGTTCTATTTTATATTGCTCAACCTCAGTCGAAAGGCCATCCTGCTCGGATCTCACGGCGCAAATGCTAAGATCAAGATTGTGGATAGTGGTTATAAGACCCTTATTGTGTTCCATGATCCTTTTATACTTATCCTCCATCAAGGCATGCTTCTCCTCGGCAGCAACTGCCTCTTCAACTTTGGATTTCAGGGTTGCCTCCAAGCTATACACTCTCTTAATGTTGGCAGATTCATGCTCGGCAACAACGAGCACAACATTATGGACCTCATGAGACCATTTAGCCTTGGCTTCTTGAAACTTTACATTTAACTGAGAGACTTCTTGGCTGAGGGCCATCACTTCCTTCTCACTCTACTTCTACTGAGCCTCTAACTCACCCGCCTCAGCAGCTTTTTCTTTCACCACCGGTAGACGAGCATCAATATGGTCCCTCTCGGAAAATAACTGATCTCGCTCAGAATGGAGTCCTTCTTTATGAAGGATCAGTTTTTGAAGGCTCTCGAAAGCAAGGAAGTTGGCTTGCGAAGAAATAACCCTAGTTAGAAACCCTATCATAGCATGTTAAGAAGAAACAAGTAGTAAAGAGAACAAGTATGTTACAGCTGCAGCATTGTGCATGTCATTGTTTAACGAACACTCTCACGAGAGGGAGACATTCCTCCTCCTCTAGGGATCTGTAGAAGAGGCCGAGTAGTTATGCCCCAAATTCCCATGGTCTGGGGACTTGGAGGAGTGACATCCTCCTCTGGGGCGTCTGCGGTTGGTGGGGGTGATGTAGTAGTTGTTTGGTGATGAAGGTATGACCTATATGGAAGGAGATGAAGCTGATGGTGTTGTGGGTTGAGAAGAAGTTGCGGTGGAAGCAATGCTGGTTGTTGGTTTCTCATCAACCGAAGACGGAAGAGGCTTGGTACTCGACCTCACAGTACCAAGAGCAACGACTAGTACCATCAAGGGAGAGTTGGCATTCTCCACCAAGTCAAACTCTCCCCCGAGCGCTTGGAAATCGTCCTCGGTCATGGTTATAAGCTCTTCAGATTGAGCATTTTGTTGAGCTGATGAAGGACGTTGTCTCCTTTTTAAGGAAGCCCCTTCATCACTGGCTTCCCCATCATCATTAATCACCACAATGAATGTGGATGGCTTGGGCTCAACTTTCTTAACCTTTTAATTCTTGCCCTTGACCAAGGAAGAACACTGCGTTTTTGGTTGCTTGTTCTTCGGCCGGAGACTCCGAGAGGAAGCACTTACATCGAAAGCAGATCCGACGGCTCCTATTCGGGTGAGAGCCTCCTTCAGAAACCTCATATCCCCCACGAGGTCAGCCAAAACATCCTCCTCAGGGATGGTGACAAAGCCTTGCAGGAGACCTGAATTCAACAAAAATAGAGGTTAACCAATTTTCTTATGCACAAAAATGAACCAAGGGAAGAATCTCTCATCTTACCATGATTCTTGGCCTTCCATCCATATTTGGGGGCGAACTCCTTCCACCGGTGGGTTTAGGCGTGGTGATGTCCAGAATCTTCTGAACCCACCGGTCCAGACATTCAATCCTTGGTGGTCTCCACTGAGTTGCTGAAATAATAATAGTAGAAAGATCAACAATGACATGAAACAACCTTTTTTAAATAAAAAGACAAATTTTGAACTTACGTGCCCGAGTCTAGGACACAGGGAAAGTGGAGTTATGTCCGGTATGATACCCCTGGTGGCAACAATGACAAACCGCTCCATCCATCAACGATCGCTGTCGTCATGTAAGTTGGTGTGCAAAGCATGGTGGTCACGTTTACTGAAATTTATTATTCCCCACAGAAAATCTTGGGTGTTGTGCCATGTTTTCTCAGAAAAGCGGATTTCGACATGTGACAACTCTTTTAAAGGAGGTATTAAAAGAGAAGAGTCGTCGTCTAAGGATTTTGAGGTGAGTTAGGGCACCTATTTGTAAATAACTCTATTTGGCTAGTCCGTGTCACCAAAGATAGGGTAAGTGCTTAAATTACCTCAAAGAGAAGGTGTTAGGCACTCTTAGAGGTACAACTATGGGTCCCGACCAAACTTGAGACTATGTGGATTCTATAGTGATCAAATAAATAAAGGGAATTTTGAAGTCGAAGAGTCTTATTAAAACATGTGAGGATTGTTACAAATCTTAATGACTACAAGGATAAAACTTCACTGGCCAAAGTTAAATGACTAAGTGTAAGTACATAAAGAATGGGGGGGGGGGTTCCTATGTTTGTTATCCTAATGATCACCCCGTGTAACATAAAGAAAGTTAAATGACTAAGTGTAAGTACATAAAGAATGGGGGGGGGGGTTCCTATGTTTGTTATCCTAATGATCACCCCGTGTAACATAAAGAAAGTTAAATGACTAATTCTAAGTACATAAAGAGGGGGGGGGGAGGATTCCTATGTTTGTTAGACTAAATGATTAGCCCGTGTAATATAAACAATACTTTAATGACTAAGTGCAAGTACATAAAGAAGGGGGTGGGGGAATTCCTATGTTTGTTAGCCTAAATGATCACCCGTGTAACATAAATAGTACTTCACAACCCCCTTAAGGTAGGGTTGCTCATTTTATTCAGTGGTCACTGACTATCATCTCCTGCTACCCAATTACTATTTTAAAGTTGTTTACCTAAAGAGCTCTAATTCAATTCTAAATCGTACCCTTTGCGTGCTTTTACCGTCCTATGCCTATGGTCCAGGAGGCTTTGGACCTACTACTTTGGTAGTTCTAGAATTTTCTTAGGCGTCTCAAAAATAAGAAAACTAGGTGCGCAATCAAAACAAATAGAACTACACATAATCAACACCAAAGGCTCAAGTTCACCTCCTCATATAGACATAAATGCACGCTGTCAATTAGGAAAATAGTTATGACTGGGTTTAGAATTTGGCAGATGGGAACTATAATTGGCAAATTCAAAATTGTGACGTGCTATGTTGTTTAACTTTGTAGGCATGGTTTCAATGTGACTAAGCAATTCAATAGTTAACACAAAGTACTATAGGCGGGATTCCTAAGCGACCAGTTTTGATGGAGTGGCTATTTTTTGTTTAATACATAGTTCTATTAGAGAGTCCTATTACAGAGTCTTATAGCCATGCTTTCTAGGTGAGTAATAACATCCTTTAGACATTATCTCTAAATGATTTGCGTCTGGCAGTGAAGTAGTTGAAAATGCAGGATCATCCATTTATCCCTATAGGCATGCTTTCTAGGCGGGTGACACTATCTTATAGGCAGGATTTCTAATAATTGACAATTAGACTTGGTTTCGTAACACCTCATCCTCATAGGCATATCATCTAAATGAGGCAGTATAAAGGGGAATAATAGAGGCAACTGATTAATAGTTAACCCTACATTCATGATATCTAGGTAAGTGAAGGTATTACATTGTTTCATCCCATAAAAGTGTTATCTAAGAGTGTCGGGTAGTAGACATGGAAACAAATGTAGCATGTTTGACAAATGAAGTGAAGTCTGTGCGCAATTCCTATAGGCATACTTTCTATTAGTGTAGGGATTTCAGGGGTTTGGGCCAAAAACCCCTAAAATCAGAATAAGAAACGATAATAAACATTAAATATATACATTGGAGCAAACAAACTCAAGAAACAGAATCCGGACAAACAAATAGGTAAATTCAATTGTTGGAAAGCATATAGCCTCAAAGAGAGTTTCAAAGAATACAATATCATGTTGGTTCATAATAATTCCCAAGACATAAATGTGAAGAGCAAGAATTCAAATGGAAAGAAATGAAATTGCAAGAGCCATAGATGCTTACCAGTACAGGTGAATGAACAAGTAAATGTGAAGAATAATTTCAGCAATACTCCAATGTCATTAGCAATACGAATAGTAGAACCTAAGAATCTCATTGCGTCAGAGTTCCCAAGGGTTTCAGATGAACCCTGGGGCAGTGCTCACAGTGAGAAAGGTTCGATAATTGAATTCAGGTGGCCTTGGATTTCAGCCGGCTGAGAAATTGAGTCTTAGAGTAGTAAAAAATGAGTAAGAATGAGAGAGTAATAGAAATTTTACAGTGATTCCGATTCGTTTAAAGGGAGCCAGGGGAGGGGTTTATATATTGGTAGAATCAGGCAAATCAACAAGGAAAGAAATCAAGTAAACATGAACAAAAAGAGTAAAATCTCGCACGCAAGCCATTAAAGTAACCGAAAAGGAATGAAATCAAACTCCAAACCCTAGTTAGGGTTTAAAACTCAAAATATGCCAACTGGTATGAAGAATCAAGCTTTTCTTCGTGTATATGGACAAGATATTGTCTAAATCTCCAAGATTGAGTTGATTCCCGTCCGATATAGAGATGGTATTTTCCAAAATTGGGCAAATACCTAAGTAATACCATAACCGCGTGACCAGTTGCAAAGAAGCCAAGATATGGTAAGCAATTAATGGTAGAATCCCATTATCAACGGGACTAGGAGAAGGAGTTAAGGGGAAGCGGCTACGGTTCTTAAGAAGAGAGAATGTGAGGTTTGCGAATGTTTTGGGGCGGTTGTTTGGGAGGTAATGGGTTAGGGTTTCAGGGGTTTTGGTTAATAAAAATAAGAGGAGAGGTTGTTGGCCGATAAGAGGAGAAGCGGGGCGGGTCGTGGAATGGGTCCTGACTGAGTTTAACTAAAGGGTTCGTTTGGTTTGGGCTAGGGCATATTGGGCTAAAGTTTGAGGTGTTTGGGCCATTAATATTTGTCCTAAATTAGCCTTGGAGTGGGATATAAATTAAATACACGAAAATCATTGATAAAATAATTTATAAAGAGTATTTAATAGGAAATAAAATATTACTTGTGCAATAAAGTGATTGGAAATAATAACTTAACATTACAAAATATAAAATGTAATTATGCATAACACGTAGGCTATTATTGCAGAATTGTTTAAATAGCTTAAAAATACAAATATAACTATATAAAATGAGGTAAAAATATTATGAAACCTATTTATGGATACAAATAATAAATTTAGATGATTAAATCAACCCAAAATAATTTGAAAGGATAATTAATAAATAATCAAGCAATTTAAATGCAAGAAAATCAATTTAAAAGCTCTAAATATTATAGAAATTGCTTGTATAGCTCTTGTAAATTAAGTAAATATGCAAAATGGTATTTTGAAAGATGGGGGCCGAACCCTAGTTCTTGAGTTGCCTACATATCCCCGGTGTTACGGGAACTAGGTCGTGTGTAGTTCTGGATCCAACGAAGGACGAAGCCGACAGAGTTGTTCTAAGAGTGGTCGTATGTTTCAAAAAGGATCTTTTGGATGCGATATTGTCATGAGTAGAAGATGATTTCAGGTGGAGCTATGGATGCGATTTTGAACGTTAAAGATATATAAGGCAAGTGTTTGAGCAGTTATTGGACAAAAGGTAATCAATTACTGGTCATCGGTTACATTTGAGATAGTCAAATATGCGAACGTTGATAATGGAAACGAGAGCGAGAATTGCTCTGTTTGTAGAACGGTTACCCTCCGAGTTACCTGTAAAACACAAAACACGATGCATGAGAATATGTATAGATTATTGCAAAAATTTAAACACGATGTGAATTCCCTTCGGACCATGAAGGTTGTCTTTGGACGATGAGGATGATATCCTTAGACCACGACATCCCGGGCCATTAAGCGTATGGTAATGGACTCGCAGGCCATGGAATGGTGTCTTCGGGCTATGAGGATGATGCCCTCAGCCTATGACGCCATTGAATAATAATATGTGACTTCCAGAGATCCTCCAGCCATGGCATAATGTCTTCGGGATATAAAAATGATTCCCTCAGACTATGACGTCTTTGGACAATGTGGCGATGTTTCAACCCATGAAATATAAAGATGCGGTAATATGGATCACTTGTCAAAGGAAACAAGTTATGCTTGGTCGTATACGAGAACGAGATGAGACCAGACAAGGTTTAGTCTTGTATGAGATGAGGGCAATGCTTATCCATATGCAAATAGCAGAGAAAATTCTTAGTCTCATGCGATGAATGAAGACAATGTTTAGTCTCATGCAATATTGAGGCAGTGCTTAGCCTCATGCAAAGAATGGAAATGATTCTTAGTCTCATGCGAGGAAAGGTGTGCTTAGCCTTATGAAATAATGGAGGCAGTGCTTAGCCTCATGCAAGGTAGGGAGATAATGCATAGTCTCATGCAGAGAAAAGGAAATGCTTAGCCTTGTGAAACAACGGAGGTAGTATTTAGCCTCATGCAAAGAATGGAGACAATGCTTAGTCTCGTGCATGGAAAGGAAGTGCTTAGCCTTATGCAATAATGGAGTTAGTGCTTAACCTCGTGCAAGGAATGGAGACAATGCTTAGTCTCATGCAGAGACAAGGCAATGCTTAGCCTTATGCAATAACAGAGGCAGTGCTTAGCCTCATGCAAAGAATGGAGACAGTGCTTAGTCTCATGCAAAGAACGACAGTGCTTAACATTATTCAAGAATGGAGGCATTACTTAACCTCATACAATGAATGGAGACAATGCTTAGTCTCAAGTAGAGAAGAGGCAATGCTTAACCTCGTGAAATAACGGAGGAAGTGCTTAGCCTCGTGTGAAGAATGGAGACAATGCTTAGTCTTGCACAAGGAAAGGATGTGCTTATCCTTATGCAATAATGGAGGCAGTTCTTAACCTCATGCAAGGAATGGAGACAATGCTTAGTCTCATGCAGAGAAAAGGCAATGCTTAGCCTTATGCAATAACGGAGGCAGTGCTTAGCCTCATGCAAATAATGGAGACAGTGCTTAGTCTCATGCAAGAAAGGAACCGTTTAGCCATGTGTGATGATATGTGCAGTGCTTAGCCCTATGCAATAAAGCAATGAATACCTGCGGGAGATTAAAGAATTTCTTAACTTGATGTGTCTATGTTTGGCGACTTTGTCGTTAATGAAGATAGTGAGTTTGATGTGTGTATGTATTTGCGAATGTTCCTGTTAGGTTCATTGTGCCTACATCCAAAGAACAATTGTGAGTTTTCTGGGGGAGGGGGGAGAGGTTGGTTCGTGCTATCAATTCCTTGCTTCGCCTTTACTCTTATCGTGAGTTCTTGCTTGAGTCACCCTGGGTAACGTCTGGCTTCCATAGAAACAAAATTGTCGAAAAACATGCTTGCATTTTACAAATTATTTGAAAATGTAGTTGTTTGAAATATGTGATAATGCACGAGATCCAATAATTTTGATGACTTGATGAATGAGATGCATTTTGAGACATTGCAACCTCCTTGATTCGAAATTTTGAGGATCCTCATCAAAATGCCCCAGTTTAAATGCATTATTCTTGCAACACATTCTTTGGCAGTTCCGAACATAACAAGATCATGAAAACTTGCGACCTTGCCCCAGTTTCTGAGCGTAGGGGGAAATGAATTTTTATTATGATGTGACTGAACCCACGGGGCTGCCTACGTATCCTCTCTTAAACGGGAATCAAGTGAAGTGTAGTTCAGTTATATCAAATAGAAAGTGCAAACATAATCTTAAACATAGTATCTCTTGACTACGTCCAAATTGATAGGTTTTGGTCAAGTCTCTCCATCAATTTCTGCAAGTATACTTGCTTCTCCTGTAAATACAAAGTGAACCATGTAAGGGCCTTGCTAGTTAGGTGAGAATTTCCCCTTTGCTTCATCCTAATGTGGGAAGATTCGCTTTATTACCATCTGCCCCGACCTGAATTTTTCTCGACTTGACCTTTTAGTTGAAAACTCTCACCATTATATTCTTTTAGAGTTGACCATGACATATCACACTCATTCTTTTTCCATAAATGAGAGCTAGTTGTTCATACCAGTTTTGTACCCATTCCGCATCGCTTAGCTCGGCTTCTTGTATGATTCTTAAGGTAGGGATTTCCACTTCGGGGGGAAATAACGGCTTAAGTACAGGAAACCAGTAGATAGGGAGTTACCCCAGTTGATGTACGAACTGTGGTGCGATACCCGAGTAAAGAAACATTAGCTTCGCATGCCATTGTTTTTAGTTGTCTACAATTTTCCTCAATATCTTCTTGATGTTCTTGTTTACGACTTCTACGGCTCCGTTCATTTGCAGTCTGTATGTTGTATAGTTTCGATGCCTGATCTTGAATGTTTCAGACATGGATTTCATCAAACCGGTGTTGAGATTGGTGGCATTGTCAATAAGGATTGACTTCGGTACTCCAAACCGACAAACAATGCGGTCCCGAACAAAATCTGTTGCAACCTTCTTAGTCACAAGTTTATAAGATGCGACTTCAACCTATTTTGCGAAGTAGTCTTTAGCCACCAGAATGAACATGTGTCCATTTGAAGTAGCGGGTTTGGTTGGCCTAATGACATCCATACCCAGAGCAAAGAAGGGTCAAGGCAAACTTTTTGCATTAAGTTCGTTGGGCGGTTCCCATATCATGTCAGCATGTAGCTTGCATTGATGACACTTTTGAACATACTTGATGCAGTCTGTTTCCATAGTCATCCATAAATACCCTGCTCTTAATATCTCCTTGGCCAAAACAAAACCACTCATGTGGGGTCCGCAGGTTCCGGCATGTATTTCCTCGAGCAATCTGGATGCCTTTATGACATCGACACACCGTAGTAATCCCAGGTCAGGAGTCCTGCTATACAGAATTTCCTCCACTTTGAAAGAAATGGTTGGCTAATCTGTGAAGCCTGCGCTTTTGTGTATGGGTAGCGTTCTCGGGGTATTCTCCCTTTTTCAAAACTCCTTGATGTTGTGGAACCACGAATTTTCGTCAATCTCTTATTCAGCACGAGCAAAATAAGTTGGCTTCTTATGAATTCCTATTGGAATAGGATCGATGAACTTCTTGCCTGGGTGTTGTATCATGGAAGACAAAGTGTATAATGCATCTGCGAACTCATTTTGAATCCTTGGAACACGTTTGAATTCTATTTTTTTGAACCTCTTGATCAACTCTTGTACATAGTGCAAATGTGGCAATATTTTGGTGTTCTTCGTAGCCCATTCCCCTAAAACGTGGTGCACTAAATGATTTGAATCTCCGATCACCAGAAGCTCCTAAATGTTCATGTCAATGGACAATTTGAATCCCAGGATGCAGGCCTCATATTCCGCCATATTGTTGGTGCATGAGAACATGAGTTTCGCGGATACCGGATAGTGTTGACCGATTAATGATACTAAGACACCTCTGATACCTACTCATTTGAAGTTTGTTGCTCCGTCGAAGAACATCCTCCAACCATCTTATTTCTCGGTGATATCTTCTCCTTTGAACGACACCTCATTGTCGGGAAAATACATTTTCAATGGTTCGTATTCTCCGTCTATGAAATTTTCTGCCTAATGATTTGCCAATGCTTTCCCTTTGACTGTATTCTGAGTTACGTAGACGAGGTCCAAACCACTCAGCAATATTTTCCACTTTGCTAACTTACCCGTAGGCATGGGTTTCTGAAACATGTATTTTAGCGGATCCATCATTGATATGAGATATGCAATGTATGCACAGAAATAATGTCTCAACTTATGAGCTATCCATGTAAAAGCACAACACGTTCTAACAAAGAGTATTAGGCTTCAAAAGGCGTGAATATCTTTCTCAAATAATATATCGCCTGCTCTTTCCTTCCAGTTTCATCATGTTATCCCAAAACACAACTGAAAGCCCCATCTAACATGAACGAACAAAGAAACAGAGGTTTTCCCGGTTCTGGTGGGACCAGAATGGGTGGTTTAGATAAATACTCCTTGATTTTGTCGAAAGCCTTCTAGC
Source organism: Nicotiana undulata (assembly GCA_005239495.1). NCBI lineage: Eukaryota > Viridiplantae > Streptophyta > Magnoliopsida > Solanales > Solanaceae > Nicotiana > Nicotiana undulata. The sequence continues at coordinate 17,620 of ML254328.1, read as the reverse complement.
ATTCTTCAGTCCAACTTGTTTCAACATTTTTTCTTAGCATTCTGAAGATTGGCTCACATATCACAGTTGATCATGCTATGAAGCGGTTGATCTAATTGAGGCGCCCTAAAAAATGCATTACATCTTTTTTATTCTTTGGAAGCGGAAGGTCATGTATGGCTTTGACTTTTTATGGGTCTAAATCAATAACTCGGCGACTGAAGATGAATCCTCACAACTTTCCAGCAGGGACTTCGAAGACACATTTTGTAGGATTCAATTTCAAATTGTATTTATGAAGCCGATAAAAGAATATCTTCAGGTCTGCTATGTGACCTGAACTTCTTTTAGATTTGATGGTAACGTCATCCACGGATACCTCTATTTCCTTTTGTATCATGTGGTGGAAGATGGTCATAATGGCCCTCTTGTAGGGGGCTCTAGCATTCTTCAAACCAAACGACATCATTTTTCGACATCCTCTTCAGCCATCCAGATATGATTGTATCATGCGAAGCAATCCACAAAGGATTGGAGCTCATGCTTGGCACAATTGTCAATCCGTATGTGTATGTTGGGCAACGGGAAATCATCCTTAGGACTTGCTCTGTTCAGGTCCCGGTAATCGACACATACTCTAACTTCTCCATCTTTCTTCGGAAGTGGCACAATGTTGGCCAACAAAGTCGGGTATTCGACAACTCGGAGAACCTTGGCTATGATTTTCTTGGTGACCTCTTCTTTTACTTCAAACTCATATCCGGCTTGAACTTTTTGAGATTCTGCTTAACTGGTGGACATATAGGATTGGTAGGTAGTTTGTGAGCTACTATGGATGTGCTTAAACCAGTCATATCATCGTAAGAATGTGCAAAGATGTCTTCATATCCCTTTAGGAATCTGATATACTCTTCCTTCTTCGACAGTGATAGATGAATGCTTATACGTGTTTCCTTGACCGTTTCGGAATCCCCTAAGTTAACGCCCTCGGTTTCCTCCAAATTAGACTTCAGTTTGTTTTCAAAGTTCTCTACTTCTCTGAAAATTTCCTCACGTATTATATTATCTTCCAGATCCTCTAAATCAGTGTCCTTATGTTGCATTGTCTCATTACATGTCACAGTCGTGGGTTCGTTAGGATACATAATAATTATGCCGAAAGAATGTAGAAAGATAGTAATAAAAATAAAAAGTAGTAATGCATTATTAAAATTTAAAAACGTCAACTAGTACAACTCGATGGCTTGAGTAATTATTTCAAAATAAAATATTGGAAAATGTCTTAAATGCTCAAAATAATTCATGTTAATTTTTCAAGCTACCTAGTAACCCGGTGAGCCCGGGATGGTGCAGCGGTCCAGTTTTTGAGAACAACTCCTTCTTCCATGGTTTGAATGGTAAGGTCTTTTTTATCCTCCTTCTTCTAGGTTGTGCAAACCTGTGTGGGATAAATGTCATTTTCTTTGGGTGGTAGTTGGCTATGTGGTTGTCACGCCCCAAAACCAAGGAGCGCGACCGGCGGTCAACTGAGTAAACTCGACTGAGCCACCCTGCTAGGTTTCATTCTACCCCAAAACTAATTTATGAAAAACAAAGAGATAAATTCTATCAATCATACTTTATAAATATTTCATTAACTTTTATTTTGTTTTCATTAGCAGTTTCAACCATAATGTCCAGAATATTACAATCTTTGTAGATATGATGAAAAACATATTTGCCAAATACCAATCAAGTTTAATTCCAATGCCCGACACCACCCACAACCTATCTACGGAACCTCTAAATAAAACTGAGGAAATATATGAAAATGCCGGTGACGAGGCCCCAACTATACCTCAAAAGTGACCTCTACAAAAGAAGTATAACAAATACTACACATGACCCCGGGAGGAAGCAGGGCTCACTAAAACTGTTGTGGGGAGAAGGAGAAGGCATTGTTACCTGGAATCCGCGCTACCAGCTACAGAGTCACCTACATCCATAAAAGGGATGAAGAGCGCCCGACAAAAGGTTAGTACCATCGAATAGTACTAGTATGTATAACCAAAAATCCTCTTTCAAAATAGAGTATCCATAGAGGCAAACACAACACATAGAAACAATAAGTCACAACCAAAAATATTCACATAGCCAATTGAAACATAACGATTGTTTTTGGAGTACAAAAATAGATTTTATATATACCACCATCTTTGTTATCACGGAGTCTGATCTATGCCCGATTGGCTAAGCCATATCCCCACGAACAATGTGGTTTGACATATGATGCAAAAGAAAGTTGTTACAGGAGTAGTACCACCATGTGCGCAACATGGAGTCTAATCTAAACCCGATCAGCTAAGCCGCCTTCCAACATATGCCTTGTGGGTTGGTCTCTTTCATTTTTCCAATTCACAGGTACCAATTTCATCCCAATTAAGGGGAACCATCACAATCCACAATCCACCCCTACACTGGCACATGTAGTTTCAGGTGTGGGCCTTATGATCCACCCTTCCTCGGTTTTGCTAATGATACTCCCAAATACATTTTTAGTTAGTTTGCACACAAAGGTAACATATACGTATAAATATATCCATCTCAGAAATCATTCATATTGTACAAATCTTTGTTAGCATTTTCAACCTCTCACAACAGAAATATTTCCTCGACTCTTTGGGCCCTTTTCACGTTTCTCTATTCATGGCACGATGGTCGTATTTCGTATTCCATAGTTTCCCTTCTTTCAGTTTCAAGGATCACCATTCATTTCCAACATACAAAGTATTTTAGAAATCATATATATATATATATATATATATATATATAAAGTTCATCCGTAATTGAAACTTTAAACACAAAAGGTTTTTTCTCAAAGATTAGGGTATACCAACCAGCAATAGAAACACACATCAAAGTCATAAACAAGCAATACACCAATTATTCTTACATTACTCTTTCCCAATTCGTTCATGTAATGACCCGACTGGTCATTTTGCCTATTCGGACCCCGTTTCCCAGAATAAGACTTCCCGTAGAGGCTGATAGTGATTTATGACTTGCAGGGATGAGTGGTTCGAGATTTCAGAAGTGTTTTGAGTAGTATAGGAGCACTTGGTTCCTTAAGGTTGTCTTTTAAGGCAAAGTTTGACTTCGGTCAACACTTTGACCAAATGACCTCGGAATTGAGTTTCGATTGTTCTAGTAGCTTCGTAAGATGATTTCAGACCTGTGCGTATGTCCGTAATGGGTTTTGGATGACCCTGGAGTATTTCGATGCCAAATAGCAAAACTAGAGTTTCCTTAAGTTCATAATTTGGTTTGGAACGTGTTTTTCTACTATCGAGGTCCGAACAGAACTTCGAGACCGGGAATAGTTCCGTTAGGTCATTTATGACTTGCCTGCAAAGTTTAGCGTCAATTTGAGTAGTATAGGTCGGTTCGGCGCATTGTAACTGAATTCAAGAACTTAAAGTTCTTAAGTTTTATTCTAGGGATTTTGAGGTGTGATTTGGAGTTTTAGCGTTGTTTCAGGTGTTTCGAAGGCTCGAGCGAGTCCGTAATATGATTTATGACTTGTTGATATAATTGCACGGGGGCTCGGGTGGGCCAAGGTTCCTCCCGGACACCAAACGGGGCCAAAAACCAGCAGCTTCAGCTGCTGGTGCACCTGAACTGGTGTGACCGCAGGTGCGGTTGCCCAGCCGCAGGCGCGAGATCGCTACTGCGGTCAAGGCCTCGCATGTGCGATACCAGGGGAGAAGGCCCAAGATCGCAGGTGCGGACCTGGGTTTGCAAGAGCGGATCCGCAGGTGTGAGATTCCCTCCGCAGTTATGATCCCCAGCTTCCTTGCCAACTTCCACAGGTGCGAACCTTGGCTCGCAGGTGCGAGACCGCAGGTGCGGTCCTCGAGCCGCAGGTGCGAGATCACTGAAGGCAGTGAGCTCCTTTTAACAAGGGACTTAGCTATGTTTCACCATTTCTTCTCCACCATAGGTGATTTTGAGAGCTCACAAGAGGGTACTCTTCCTAGCTACTAAGAGGTAAGTAATTTCCATTTAAATGTTGGTTTATTACATCAAATCTTAGGCATATTAACACCCAATTAGTGAAAATCAAAGGGGTTAGAGTGGAAACCTAGGGTTGATGAACTTTAGAGAATTTCACCACTTATCTACCATGAAATCATACAAAAACTAGATAATAATGATCCTTAGGTTATGGGTGAGTGTTTTCTTCGGAAATTTCCGGAATCCGAGCATGTGGGCCCGGTGGTGTATTTTGGGATTTCTTCAAGAATAATGAATTAGCTAAACTAGTAAGAGAATTCCATACTTTTGAGGGTATATTAACGTATTTATATAACATTTGACTAGTTTCGAGTCCTCGGGTGTAAAGTTTGGAGTTTGGGGCGCGTTCTTGGTTCGAAAAGTAGGTTCGGCACGAGGTGAGTCTCCTTTCCAATCTTGTAAGAGGGAATTGTCCCCATAGGTAAATTTAAATGATTGAATTATCCTTATTTGCGGGGGCTACGCACGCGCAAAGTGAGGAGAGTCCGTGCGTAGCTAATACTATATTATGTCGGGTAGAATTTAGGATTCACAAGCATGCCTTTATGTGCCTTACCTGTATCTTTACACGTGTTCCTAGTTTCTTATTATCTTTGAAATTGACATGAGGATATTAGGAGTTTATGTGTAAGTTTAAATGCTTAAATCTCTGTTTTCAAGTATGATCCATGATAAATTCCTGAATTTCCTGATTATTCTGTGTATGTATACGAGCACCCGTGTCGCATGTATGATTCGCGAGCGGGGTAGCCTTGTAATTATGTCAACTGCATCGCATGATCGATTCGCGAGCGGGGTAATAGATTCATCTATGGTTCGAGCCGTTCGACCCTCGACAATGCACATTTATTTTTGCGTCGCTTCGGCCGTATGCTTCGGCATATTATGTGTTATGTATTTGACTGAGAGTCCTGTTATTATTAAATAAATCACTCCATGTGTAAGGGGAACTTGAGACTTTTGTAATAATTTCTATTTGACTCATGAGAATAAATTGCAGTTTTATATAATTGATACTTCATGCCTTAGTGATTTCCATGACTACTATTCCTGTCTAGATTTATTTAATCATGTATTTGTTATTAACCCTAGTAAGTATCACGTTTACCTCTCGTCACTACTTCTTCGAGTTTAGACGGGATACTCACTGGGTACATATTTGTTTATATGTACTCATGCTACGCTTCTGTACTTAATTGTACAGGTTTTGAGGTTGGTGCATCTGGTTATCATACCGAAGCGCGATCTTGAGGGTACTTTCTGGATTATACTACACGGTGAGCTGCTCTTCCTGGCATTCCTCAGCAGCATCGTGGAGTTTCTATTATTTTTGGATATTTCTGTCTACCCCTTCAGACAGTTGTACATTTATTTTGTCTATTTTGTATATTCCACTAGTTGCCTGCGGACTTGTGACACTAGGTCTTGGCACACGTAGTTGGTTTTTCATAGTATTTTGCTATACTGTATATGTTGGCAAACGATCTTCTGAGTTTCATTTAATCAAGTTGCATCACTTGACTGTTTTCTTCAAATGATTTCCTAACTTAAAATTTGGCAAGTACTTAAATATCCAAGTAAGTGAAGTAACTTTGGTAGTGAACTAGTGTCCGTTTGTCTGACTCCGGTGTTGGGCGCCATCACGACTTGAGTATGAATTTGGGTCGTGACAACATGGTATCAGAGCCCTACATTCACGTAGGTATCACAAGTCACAGGCAAACCTAATAGAGTCTTGCAGATCGATACGGAGACATCTGTATTTATCTTCGGGAGGTTATAGGGTGTGAGGAAACCTCTCTTTATTCATATTCTATCGTGCAGTCGATGGTCTTACTAAATCTCATTCTTCTATTCTCTCACAGATGGTGAGGACCCGTGCAGCTGACATTCCAGACTCGGGAGATGCCGTTACCCCCGCTGTCCGAGGCCGCAACAGAGGCCGGGGGAGGGCACCGACCCGAGGTAGGGGATGAGGGCGTCCTAGAGTTGTTCCATTAGCACCCCCAGCAGATCCCGCAAAGGATCCCATTACTGAGAAGCAGGGTGAGGTGCCCCCAACAGATCCAGCTCCGATGGATTTCATGACTGCACCAGGCTTCCAGGAGGTTATGGGTCGTATGATGCGGTTCATGGACACCATGTCCCAGGCTAGTTTATTTCCAGCAGATCCTGTCACTTCTCGGGTGGGAGGGGGAGTCCAGACCCCTACTGCCCAGGCTGCAGGTCAGACAACAGCATTGTATCATACCCCAGGTACACTGTCTGTGGGCGGAGCACAACCGGTAGCAGCAGTACCAGAGCTCAGACCAGCTGCGAACGGCGATTCGCAGAAGCTACTCAATATATGGACTCGATTGCACCCTCCTAATTTCGAGGTGAGAGGGGCGAGGATGCCCAGGACTTCATTGATAGGTGCATGGACAGACTGCGAAACATGAGGATTTTTGAGTCCCATGGAGTTGATTTCACTACTTTTCTGCTAGAGAGCACGGCCCGCAGATGGTGGCAGTAATTTATCCTTGGGAGGCCAGCAGGTTCCCCTCCTCTCACATGGGATCAGTTCACTCAGCTACTACTGGACAGGTATATTCCACCCTTAGAGAGGGAAGAGCTGCGGTATCAGTTTGAGCAGCTGGAGAAGGGGGAGATGTCGGTGACAGACTACGAGGCCAGGTTTTCTGAGTTGTCTCGTCATGCCCATATGATTCTTCCTACTGATGCTGAGAGAGTGCGGAGATTTGTAGTTAGGCTGCACTCAGGTATTAGGGCCAACATGGCTCGAGAGGTGGAGATGGGTACTCCCTATCATCTTGTGGTTGAGATAGCTCATCGGATTAAGGGTTATCGATCGAGGGGCAGAGAGCAGGGTCAGCAGGACAAGAGAGTTAGATTTTCATGAGATTTCAGAAGTGCCCTAGGAAGGGCAAGGGTCAGTTTAGCAGAGGCCATCCTAGCAGGCCAACATATTCAGCTCCTCCACCACCTCCCCGTGGTGCTCCAGTAAGGCCTTATTTCAGCGCCATGCCGGAGAGTTCTTACCGCCCACCAGCCATTCAGGGTTACTCTGGCGGGTGTTCCGGTCATCAAGGGTCTCCTAGTCCTTACTTCAGTGCAATGCCAGAGAGTTCTCACCGTCCCCCAACTATCCAGGGTTCTTCTTCAGGACAGCAGGCCATGCCACCAGTGTGGTTTTATGAGTGTGGGGAATTAGGCCATACGAGGAGGACTTGTCCCAGGTTTCGAGTCAGGGCTGTTCAGCAGAGTTACCAGCCTACGTACTCAGCACCAACGCCCCGTCCACCTAGAGGTGGAGGACAGGCTGGTAGAGATCGTCCCAGAGGTGGAGGCCAGGCAGCGGGAGCTCACCTAGCTCCTATTCAGTCCAGAGGAGGTCAGTCTTCAGGTACACCAGCCAGATTATATGTTATTCCGGCCCAAGCAGATGCAGTGTCCTCAGACGCCGTGATCACATGAACTATTTCAGTATGTGGTAGGGAGGCATCAATGCTATTTGATCCAGGGTCCACTTATTCGTATGTGTCAGCCTTATTTGTTTGTTTTCTGGATGTTCCTCGCGAGTCCTTGGATTCTCCTATATATGTGTCCACTCCTATGGGCGATTCTATAGTGGTAGACCGGATCTATCGGTCTTGTGTGATCACCTTCTGTGGGTTCGAGACTAGAGCATACCTCATGTTGCTCGAGATGGTTGATTTTGAGATTATTTTGGGGATGGATTGGCTATCTCCCTATCATGCCATCTTGGATTTTCATGCCAAGACGATTACTTTGGACATGCCTGAGCTGCCTATGTTGGAGTGGAGAGGTTCCTCAGTTAGTGCATCTAGTAGAGTTATTTCCTTCCTAAAGGCTCGACATATGGTCGAGAAGGGTTGTCTGGCGTATCTTGCTTATCCGTGGCATTTTTGGGGCATGTAGTATCCGGAGAGGGTATCAAGGTTGATCCTAAGAAGATTGAGGCAGTTCAGAGTTGGCCACGTCCTACATCAGCTACAAAGATTAGGAGTTTCTTGGGCTTAACAGGCTACTATCGGCGATTTGGAAGGGCTTTTCATCCATTGCAGCCCCATTGACTAGATTGACTCAGAAGAATGCTCCATTTCTGTGGTCCGACGAGTGTGAGGTGAGCTTTTAGAAGCTCAAGACAACATTGACCTCAGCACCAGTTCTAGTATTACCTTTTGGTTCTGGGATGTATACAGTGTATTGTGACGCTTCACGCATTGTCTTGGGGTGTGTGTTGATGCAGGAAGGGAGAGTTATTGCTTATGCTTCGCGCCAGCTGAAGGTTCATGAGAAAAATTATCTTGTACACGATTTAGAGTTGGTGGCGATAGTGCATGCTCTGAAGATTTGGAGGCATTACTTATATGGGGTGTCTTGTGAGGTTTATACAGACCACCGCAGCTTGCTGCACTTGTTCAAGCAGATGGATCTTAATTTGAGGCAGCGCAGGTGACTTGAACTGTTGAAGGATTATGACATCACCATTATTTATCATCCGGGCAAGGCAAATGTGGTAGCAGATGCTTTGAGTAGGAAGGCGGAGAGTATGGGTAGTTTGGCTTACATTGCAGCGGAGGAGAGACCTCTAGCCTTGGATATTCAGTCCTTGACTAACCGCCTGGTGAGATTAGATCTTTCAGAGCCTCGTCGAGTTCTAGCTCATGTGGTTGCTCAGTCTTCATTATTAGGGGAGATCAAGGCTCGACAGTATGATGATCCATGTTTGACAGAACTACAGGAGACAGTTGTTCAGGGTGGTGCCAAGGAGGTTACTATTGGCGAGGATGGTGTTCTAAGACTTCAGGGTCGTTGGTGTGTTCCTAATGTTGATGACTTGAGGTAGAGGATTCTAGAGGAGGCACACAGTTCTCGATATTTTATTCATCCTGGTGCTACGAAGATGTATCGTGATTTGAAGAAGCATTTCTGGTGGAGACGGATGAAGGGGGACATTGTGGAGTATCTGGCTAGGTGTCTTAATTGCCAGCAGGTTAAGTATGAGCACCAGAGGCCAGGAGGCCTACTTCAGCAGATGCCCATTCCTGAGTGGAAGTGGGATCGCATTACTATGGACTTCGTGGTTGGGTTGCCTCAGACTTTGCGGAAGGTTGACGCGGTTTGGGTCATTGTGGATAGATTGACCAAATCGGCGCATTTCATTCCTGTAGATATTACTTATACTTCTGAGAGGCTAGCCCAGATCTACATTCAGGAGATAGTCTGGTTACACGGTGTGCTGGTGTCCATTATATTAGATCAAGGTCCTCAGTTCACCTCGCATTTCTGGTGAGCATTGCATAGTGAGATGGGTACCCAGATAGATCTCAGCACATCATTTCACCCTCAGACTGATGGCCAATCAGAGCGTACAGTTCAGACACTGGAGGACATGCTCAGGGCATGTGTGATTGACTTTGGAGGTCAGTGGGACCAGTTTTTGCCTTTGGCCGAGTTTTCTTACAATAATAGTTATTAGTCCAGCATCGAGATGGATCCATTTGAGGCCTTGTATGGTCGACGATGTCGTTCTCCTACTGGGTGGTTTGAGCCTTGCGAGGCTAAGTTATATGGCACCGACCTGGTGAAGGATGCGTTGGAGAAAGTGAAGTTGATTCAGGAGAGGCTCCGCACAGCACAGTCCCGATAGAAGAGTTACGCAGATCAGAGGGCGCGGGATGTAGAATTTATGGAGGGAGACAAGGTACTGTTGAAGGTCTCGTCGATAAAGGGTGTTATGAGGTTCGGGAAGAAGGGCAAGTTGAGCCCGAGGTTTATAGGTCCTTTTGAGATGTTGAGGCGAGTTAGAGAGGTTGCTTTTGAGCTTGCTTTACCTCCCAATTTATCAGGGGTTCATCCAGCCTTTCATGTATCCCTGCTCCAGAGATACCACACTGACTTCTCTCACGTGGTTGATTTCAGCACTATTCAGTTGGATGAGAGATTGGGCTACGAGGAGGAGCCATTTGCTATTGTTGATAGACAGGATCGCCAGTTGAGATCCAAGAGAATTTGTACCGTAAAGGTCCAGTGGAGCGGCCAACTAGTCGAGGAGGAAACTTGGAAGTCCGAGGAGGACATGCAGAGCAGATATCCGCACTTATTCAGCACTTCAGGTATGATTCTAGACCCGTTCGAGGACGAACGTTTGTTTAAGAGGTGGAGAATGTAACGACCCGACCGACCATTTTGTGTATTCGGACCCCGTTCCCCTAAATAAGACTTCCCGTAGCGGCTGATAGTGATTTATGACTTGCGGGGACGGGTGGTTCGGGATTTCAGAAGTGTTTAGAGCAGTATAGGAGCACTTGATTCCTTAAGGTTGGCTTTTAAGGCCAAGTTTGACTTCGGTCAACACATTGACCAAACGACTTCGCAATCGAGTTCCGACGGTTCCAGTAGCTTCGTATGATGATTTCGGACTTGTGCGTATGTCCGGAATGGGTTTTGGATGACCCGGGAGCGTTTCGCCACCAAATAGCGAACATAGAGTTTCCTTAAATTCATAATTTGGTTTGAAACATGTTTTTGTGCTATCGAGGTCCGAACGGAATTTCGAGACCGGGAATAGTTCCGTTAGGTCATTTATGACTTGCCTGCGAAATTTGGCGTCATTCCGAGTAATATAGGTCGGTTCGGCGCATTGTTACCGAATTCAAGAACTAAGTTCTTAAGTGTTATTCTAGGGGTTTCGAGGTGTGTTTTTGAGTTTTAGCGTTGTTTTGGGTATTCCGAAGGCTCGAGCGAGTCCGTAATATGATTTAGGACTTTTTGGTATAATTGCACGGGGGCTCAGGTGGGCCCAGGTGCCTCCCGGACACTAAACGGGTCCAAATATCAGCAGCTTCAGCTGCTGGTGCACCTGAACTGGTGTGACCGCAGGTGCGGTTGCCCAGTCGCAGGTGCGAGATCACTCTTGTGGTCAAGGACTTGCAGGTGCGATCCTAGGGGAGAAGGCCCAAGATCGCAGGTGCGAACCTGGGTCCGAAGGAGCGGAACTGCAGGTGCGAGATTCCCTCCGCAGGTATGATCCCCAGCTTCCTTGCCAACTTCCGCAGGTGCGAACCTTGGCTCGCAGGTGCGAGACCGCAGGTGCGAGATCACTAAAGGTAGTGAGCTCCTTTTAACACGGGACTTAGCCATTGTTCACCATTTATTCTCCACCATAGGCGATTTTGAGAGCTCACAAGAGGGTACTCGACCTAGCTACTAAGAGGTAAGTAATTTCCATTTAAATGTTGGTTTATTACATCAAATCTTAGGTAGATTAACACCCAATTAGTGCAAATCAAAGGAGTTAGAGTGGAAACCTAGGGTTGATGAACTTTAGAGAATTTCACCACTTATCTACCATGAAATCATACAAAAACTATATATTAATGATCCTTAGGTTATGGGTGTGTGATTTCTTCGAAATATTTTGGGCCCGGGGGTGTATTTTGGCATTTCTTCAAGAATTATGAATTAGCGAAACTAGTAAGAGAATTCCATACTTTTGAGCGTATATTAACGTATTTATTTAACATTTGACTAGTTTCGAGTCCTCGGGTGTAAAGTTTGGAGTTTTGGGAGCGTTCTTGGTTCGAGAAGTAGGTTCGGCACGATGTGAGTCTCCTTTCCAATCTTGTAAGAGGGAATTGTCCCCATAGGTAAATTTAAATGATTGAATTATCCTTATTTGCGGGGGCTACGCACGCGCAAAGTGACGAGAGTCCGTGCGTAGCTAATACTATATTATGTCGGGTAGAATTTAGGATTCACAAGCATGCCTTTATGTGCCTTACCTGTATCTTTACACATGTTCCTAGTTTCTTATTATCTTTGAAATTGACATGAGGATATTAGGAGTTTATGTGTAAGTTTAAATGCTTAAATCTCTGTTTTCAAGTATGATCCATGATAAATTCCTGAATTTCCTGATAATTCTGTGTATGTATACGAGCACCCGTGTCGCATTTATGATTCGCGAGCGGGGTAGCCTTGTAATTATGTCAACCGCATCGCATGATCGATTCGTGAGCGGGGTAATAGATGCATCTATGGTTCGAGCCGTTCGACCCTCGACAATGCACATTTATTTTTGCGTCGCTTCGGCCGTATGCTTCGGCATATTATGTGTTATGTATTTGACTGAGAGTCCTGTTATTATTAAATAAATCACTCCATGTGTAAGGGGAACTTGAGACTTTTGTAATAATTTCTATTTGACTCATGAGAATAAATTGCAGTTTTATACAATTGATACTTCATGCCTTAGTGATTTCCATGACTACTATTCCTGTCTAGATTTATTTAATCATGTATTTGTTATTGACCCTAGTAAGTATCACGTCTACCTCTCGTCACTAATTCTTCGAGTTTAGACGGGATACTCACTAGGTACATATTTGTTTATATGTACTCATGCTACGCTTCTGTACTTAATTGTACAGGTTCTGAGGCTGGTGCATCTGATTATCATACCGAAGCGCGATCTTGAGGGTACTTTCTGGATTAGACTACACAGTGAGCTGCTCTTCCTGGCGTTCCTCAGCAGCACTGTGGAGTTTCTATTATTTTTGGATATTTCTGTCTACCCCTTCCGATAGTAGTATATTTATTTTTTCTATTTTGTATATTCCACTAGTCGCCAGCGGACTTGTGACACTAGGTCTTGGCACACGTAGTTGGTTTTCCTAGTATTTTGCTATACTGTATATGTTGGCAAACGATCTTCTGAGATTCATATAATCAATTTGAATCACTTGACTCTTTTCGTTAAATGATTTCCTAACTTAAAATTTTGCAAGTACTTAAATATCCAACTAAGTGAAGTTCAGTAGTGAACTAGTGTCGGCTTGCCTGACTCTGGTGTTGGGTGCCATCACGACTGGAGTAGGAATTTGGGTCGTGACCGTTCAATTCATCTTCAATGCCTTTATAGATTATCAACAACGAAACATACTCAATCAGTTCATTAAGCACACGTAGGAGCAATTAGGAGTATTAAGCATATCGAGTTTTTCTCCACCCAATTGGTATACTAGTTCTCATTTAGAATACGACTCAAAGACATACCATTTTAATAAATAAACCATACTTTAAACCTCTATTTTTTGATAATAATCTCATTCGAAATAATCAAGTTTGTAAGTTCATACGGGATGACCCGGAATATAGAAATTAGGAATTTCGAGCCGATTATACTTAAATCTTTGGAAAATATTATGGAATTTAATTCCGAAAGAGGAAGTTTATCCAACATACCTGGTTGAGATTTCTTTAAGTTTCTACAATACACCAACACCTCTAGCAATAATAATCTATAAGGAGATAACGAAAATTAATTAATAATTAGGAAGATTTCCCATGGTGTAACTCTCTTAGGAATTTCATCAAACACCTAATATGTGACGTAGACTACAAGGTTTAACAATGACAATTCTTTCTTCCCTCAACCACTAACATGAACTACTCAAATTAGTTCTTTTAATATGACATACTACAACTTAGTCCCACATGCATGGCCTATTTCTAACCCCATACAACATATTTGAACACTTAACCTTTTGCATGAAATCTTGGAAGTAGGACTTACCCGGATTGAGAACAATCTAGTAGTTAATTTCCTTTATTCTTGAAGACTTGAGCAAGACTTGGGTGATTATGAAGCTAGGATCCTTCTTTCTCTCTGTATATTGCTCTCAAATCTCTCTAAAATCAATAGAAAATGACCACAAATGAAGCCCCTAAGCCTATTTATTAAAATGGGGTCGGGTTATAAAATAAGAAAATAGGGTGCCCCGACTAAATTATGCGGTCGCATATGCGACAGCAGAATGGACATGCGGCCCGCAAAGCTGTCGCAGAAAGGGCCTCAACTGGGCAGAAAAAGAAAAGTGGACTACCCAGGTATGCAGCAACTATGCGGTCGCATAGTGTACCGCATAATAGTTATGCGGTCGCATAATGCTCCGCGTAAATCCCCACACAAAACTCGAATGCAAAGATGCGATGAACTATGCAGCCCACATACCCAAAATGCTATCGAATTTTGGGCCGCATAGTTTCCCTCAAGATGACCAGCAGACTGGCCCACTATGTGGTCATTATGCGATCCGTATACCTGAAATGCAATCGCATAGTGGACCGCAGATCGGCGTCCCTTCACAAATTTTCGTCCTCTAAGTCCGTAGGGTATTTTCAATCCAAAAGGTCCGAGAATTTCTAGAGCTGTGACAACATGGGAACTAACTGGGAATCGTTTTGGTTAAGGATTTTACGGGTCCTTACAAATGCCACACACACACACACACACACACACACACACACACACACACACACACACACACA
>ML254325.1:0-16085 GCA_005239495.1 Nicotiana undulata | reverse complement strand
GTGTTGGTCCTAGCCTCGTCACTACTTCGCCGAGGTTAGGCTCGACACTTACTCAGTACATGGGGTCGGTTGTACTGATGCTACACCTGCACTTCTATATGTTGTGTAGACTACGCAGCCAAACCCAGAGATCACTGACGATCAGAGCATCTCATTCAGTCACACAGGAGACTCAAGGTAGACCCGCAGACGTTCGTGGGCCTTGACGTCACCTTCTACTTTCCACTTTCAGCTCTGTCGTACTTTGTATTTCAAAGATAGTCTTATGTATTTATTTCAGACCTTTTTTTTGTAGTAATCTCTTACATAGTTCGTGAGTATGTGACACCAGTTCTAGGATTTGTTTATGGGTTTCATTTCGAAAGTGTTATGTAGTATTTTAGTTATCATGTTCGTATTTGTTGTTAATGAGTTTTATTCAGTTCAAACGTTGGCTTGTCTAGCGGGTTTAACGTTAGACGCAGTCATGGCCCGAAGGTGGGATTTTGGGTCGTGACAAGTTGGTATTAGAGCCCTAGGTTGCTTAGGTCTCACAACTCACGGACAAACTTGGTAGATTCTGAGGGATCGGTACGGAGACGTCTGTACTTATCCCCCAGAGGCTGCAAAGTTAGGAATAACTTCACATCTTTCATTCTCTGTCGTGCCAATTGAATTCTGAATGCTAATTGAGTCTCTATTTTACTCTCTCGCAGATGGCGAGGACGCGTGCTTAGCAGCCTGATCCTCCTATTACAGCTCCTACGAGGGGCCAAGGCCGAGGCTGTGCAAGAGGTCGAGGCAGAGCTAGAGCAGCAGCTCAAGTAGAGGACCCACAAGTAGACTTTGCTGGTGAGGTTCCTACTCCGACAGTCCCAGTTGGACCTACTCCGGTCCCAGAGGGGTTCATTTCCACCCCAGTGCTTCAAAACGCTCTAGTCCGCTTAGTGGGACTCATGGAGAGCGTGGCTCAGGCCGGTCTTCTTCCTACTACACCATCTGGATCACAGACTGGGGGAGGGACCCAGACTCCTGCAATTCACACGCCAAAGCAGTTTGCCACTCAGTTCCAGAATCCGGCACCTCAGACGGCTGGAGTAGTTCAGTCAGGTATTGTGGCACTAGAAGTTGAGGGAGCAGCCATGTCCGCAGATGCTCTATGGAGGTTGGATCGGTTCACCAAGTTATTTACTACCACATTTACTGGTGCACCATCAGAGGATCCCCAGGATTATTTAGACAGTTGTTACGAGGTTCTACGAAACATGGGCATTGTGGAGTCCAATGGAGTGAATTTGCTACATTTCGTCTTTCTGGCACCGCCAAGACTTGGGGGAGAGATTACTGCTTGACCAGACCAGCTGGGTCTGCACCTTTGACATGGGGTCAGTTCTCCGAGTTGTTCTTAGGAATGTTCCTTCCAGTTACTCAGAGAGAGGATCTTCGGAGGCAGTTTGAGCGCCTACAGCAAGGCTCCATGTCCGTCACTCAGTACGAGACCAGGTTTATTACGCTAGACAGGCATGTCCTTATGATACTCCCCACTGATCGGGAGAGGGTTCGGAGGTTTATTGAGGGACTGGTTCAGCCCATCAGGCTTTAGATGGCCAGAGAGACGGGTACTGATATCTCCTTCCAGGATGCAGCCGATGTGGCCAGGCGCATTGAGATCGTATTATCCCAGGGTGGTGGTCAGGGGTCTGACAAGAGACCTCGTCATTTCGGCCGTTTCAGTGGTGCCTCATCTGGAGGCAGAGATTCCTTTGGCAGAGGCCAACCTCCTAGGCCTTATCAGTCGGCACTCCAGGTATCCTGCAGTGCACCTGCAGCTTCCATCAGTGCACCGCCGATCCAGGGCTATCAGGGTGGTCATTCTGGTCGACATGGTCAGTTCCAGAGACAGTATTCTCAACAACCGAGATCTTGCTTCACTTGCGGTGGTGTGGGGTATATTTCCAGATTTTGCCCCCAAGGTTTTGGTGGTTCTCAGTATCAGGGTTCCTGTGCCATGGTTTCCGCGTCAGGTGCACCCTCACTCGCTCAGCCAGCTAGGGGTGGTGGTCGTGGTGCCAGAGGTGGAGGTCAGACGCATAGAGGTGGAGGGCAGGCCATGAGAGGTAGAGGCCAGCCCGTAGCAGGTAGACCCAGAGATATACAGGTTGGAGGGGCTCAGCCCCGGTGTTATGCTTTTCCTGCTCGTCCAGATGCTGAGGCTTCTGATGCAGTTATCACAGGTACAGTTTCAGTTTGCAGCCGAGAGGCTTCGGTGTTATTTGATCCAGGTTCTACATTCTCCTATGTGTCTTCATACTTTGCCCCTTATTTGAGTATGCCCCGTGACTCCTTGGGTACTGCTGTACATGTGTCTACACCGGTGGGTGATTCTATAGTGGTAGATCGAGTCTACCGTGCTTGCGTAGTAGCTATTGGTGGTCTGGAGACTCAGGTTGATCTTTTGCTTCTTGATATGGTTGACTTTGATGTTATATTGGGGATGGATTGGCTATCTCCATATCATGCTATCATGGACTGTCATGCCAAGACAGTGACCTTGGCCTTACCAGGTGTGCCTCGTTTAGAGTGGAGGGGGACTCCTAGTCATTCTTCTGGCAGGATTATTTCTTATATGAAGGCTCGGCGCATGGTCGAGAATGGTTATTTGGCCTATCTGGACTATGTTCGTGATTCTAGTGCTAATGTTCCTTCCATAGAGTCCGTGCCTGTTGTTCGTGAACTTCCAGAGGTATTCCCTGCTGACCTGCCGGGTATGCCACCCGACAGGGATATTGATTTTTGTATTGAGCTAGCTGAGGGCACTCAGCCCATTTCTATTCCCCCGTATCGTATGGCTCCGCCAGAGTTGAAGGAATTAAAGGAGCAATTGCAGGATTTGTTGGGTAAAGGCTTCATCAGGCCTAGTGTTTCACCTTGGGGTGCTCCAGTATTGTTCGTGAAGAAGAAAGATGGCTCGATGAGGATGTGTATTGACTACCGGCAGTTGAATAAGGTTACTGTCAAGAAAAAATATCCTTTGCCGAGAATTGATGATTTATTTGATCAGCTTCAGGGTGCTACGGTGTTCTCTAAAATAGACTTGAGGTCTGGTTATCATCAGCTGAGGATTAGGGCTTCTGATGTGCCTAAGACAGCTTTTCGCACTCGTTATGGGCATTATGAGTTCTTGGTCATGTCGTTCGGGTTGACTAATGCCCCCGCTGCTTTCATGGAGTTGATGAATCGGGTATTCCGACCTTCTATGGACTCCTTTGTGATCGTGTTTATAGATGATATTTTGGTATACTCTCGCAGCCGAGAGGAGCATGAGCAGCACCTTCGAGTCATCCTCCACACTCTGAGGGATAGTCAGTTGTATGCCAAATTTTCCAACTGTGAGTTCTGGATGATTCGGTGGTATTTCTGGGCCACGTGGTATCGGTAGAGGGTATTCAGGTGGATCCGAAGAAAGTTTCAGCAGTCAGAGATTGGTCTAGGCCCACTTCAGCCACAGAGATTCGGAGTTTCTTGGGTCTAGCAGGCTATTATCGCTTGTTTGTGGAGGGGTTTTCGTCTATAGCAGCCCCTATGACCAGATTGACGCAGAAGAGTGCTCATTTCAGATGGTCGGAGGAGTGTGAGGCGAGCTTTCAGAAGCTCAAGACAGCATTGACCACAGCACCAGTGTTGGTACTACCCACAGGTTCAGGTTCTTATACCGTGTATTGTGATGCTTCGCGGGTAGGACTTGGTGCGGTATTGATGCAGGAGGGCAAGGTTATAGCCTACGCATCTCGCCAGTTGAAGATTCATGAGAAGAACTATCCAGTCCATGATCTGGAACTTGCAGCTATTGTTCATGCCTTGAAGATTTGGAGGCACTATTTGTATGGGGTACCGTGTGAGGTGTTCACTGATCATAAGAGTTTGCAATACTTGTTTAAGCAAAAGGAGTTGAATATGAGGCAGAGGAGGTGGTTAGAGTTGCTGAAAGATTATGATATTACCATACTTTATCATCCGGGAAAGGCCAACGTGGTGGCCGATGCCTTGAGCCGGAAGTCAGTCAGCATGGGTAGTTTGGCTTATCTATCAGTGGGAGAGCGACCTTTTGCTTTGGATGTTTAGGCGTTAGCCAATCGATTTGTCAGATTANATTTGTGTGCTCTTAGAGATGCGGTTCGGCACGGATGTGCCAAGCAGGTCACAGTTGATGCTGAGGGAGTCTTGAGGTTGCAGGGTTGCATATGCGTTCCTGATGTTGATGGCATTCGTGTGTTAATATTGCAGGAGGCCCACAGTTCCATGTATTCCATTCATCTGGGCGCCGCGAAGATGTACCAAGACTTGCGGCAGCATTACTGGTGGCGCAGAATGAAGAAGTATATCGTGGCTTATGTGGCTCGGTGCTTGAATTGTCAGCAGGTTAAATATGAGCACCAGAGACCCGGTGGTTTGATGCAGCAGATTCAGCTTCCCGAGTGGAAGTGGGAGCGTATCATGATGGATTTTGTAGTTTGGCTCCCACAGACTCCGAGGATGGTTCATGCAGTATGGGTTGTGGTGGATAGGCTGACTAAATCAGCCCATTTCCTTCCGGTGGCGGTTTCATCTTCAGCAGAGAAGTTGGCTCAGATCTATATTAGAGAGATTGTCAGATTGCACGGTGTGACCTTATCTATCATATCAGACCGAGGTACTTAGTTTACCTCCCATTTCTAGAGAGTATTTCAGAGAGAGTTGGGCACTCACATAGAGTAAAGCACAGCATTTCATCCTCAGACGGACGGACACTCCGAGCGCACTATTCAGATTTTGGAGGATATGTTGCGGGCATGTGTTATTGATTTTGGTGGTTCATGGGACCGGTTCTTGACGTTAGCAGAGTTTGCCTACAATAATAGTTACCAGTCGAGCATTCAGATGGCTCCGTATGAGGCGTTGTATGGTGGGCGATGTCGGTTTCCAGTCGGATGGTTTAAGCTCGGAGAGGCTAGATTACTGGGTTCTGAGTTAGTCCAGGATGCCTTGGATAAGGTGAAGATTATTCAGGATAGGCTTCGTACAACTCAGTCCAGGCAAAAGAGCTATACAGATCGTAGGGTTCGAGATTTGGCTTTTATGGTAGGAGACCAGGTATTCCTTCGAGTGTCGCCTATGCAAGGCGTGATGAGATTCGGAAAGAGGGGCAAGTTGAGCCCTAGGTATATTGGGCCATTTGAAGTTTTAGATAAAGTAGGAGAGGTGGCCTACAGACTTGCCTTGCCACCGCATTTATCCGCGTGCATCCCGTGTTTCATGTATCCACGCTCCGGAAGTATATTGCAGATCCATCTCATGTTCTTGATTTCAGCGGTGTCCAATTGGACAAGGATCCGACTTATGAGGAGGAGCCCGTAGCCATATTAGATAGGCAGGTTCGCCAGTTGAGGTCTAAGATTTATCCTTCGGTCCGTGTCCAGTGGAGGGGTCAGCCTGCCGAGGCAGCTACTTAGGAGTCCGAGTCTGACATGAGGAGTCGTTACCCCGATCTTTTCTCTGACCCAGGTTACCCCGAGGCAGTTCAAATGTTGGCTTGTCGAGAGGGTTCAACGTTAGACGCAGTCATGGCCCGAAGGTGGGATTTCGGGTCGTGACAATTTCTTACACACCCGAATCTAGTGAAAAAGATATGCTTATTAAGAACTCAAGAAACTGACTAGCCGAGTTCAAGGTGTTGAAGGATTGAACTATGAAGATCTCTGCATACATCCCGACGTTGAATTACTAGAGGGTTACAAACCCCATAAGTTTGAGATGTTCGACGGCACAGGTGATCCCAGGGTCCATCTGAGGACCTATTGTGATAAGTTGGTTGGAGTAGGAAAAGAAGAGAAGATTCGTATGAAGTTATTCATGAGGAGCCTCATAGGAGATGCTTTATCTTGGTACATCATCCAAGACCCTAAGAAGTGGTCCAATTGGGTGAACATGGCATCAACTTCATGGACCGATTCAGGTTCAATACAGAAAATGCCCCAGACGTATTCTATATCCAGCACCTCAAGAAGAAGCCCACCGAAACTTTTCGCGAGTATGCCACTCCCTGGAGGTCTGAAGCATCCAAGTCAGGCCTTCCCTAGACGAAGAACAAATGAACAAATTCTTTGTCCGGGCACAAGATCCACAGTATTATGAGAGGCCGATGGTGATCGAATACCACAAATTCTCTAACATCATCAAGTTAGGTGAGAGAATTGAAGAAGGAAGTCAGAGCATAATGGTTACCAATGTTGAAGCATTACAAGCCACGAACAAGGCCCTGCAGTCTGGTGGCATATCCAAAAAGAAAGATGTGGGAGCTGTAATGGTTGCACGGGGACCTAAATCCCGATTGACATATCGAACCTCTCCGCTTACATATCAAACACATCCACCAACATATCAGTCATCTCCCCCACCTACTTATCAACCCACATCACCCAGATATTCCCAAACAGCCCCTGTTTATCATACATACAACTCTCAACCATCTCACTTCCAGTCACCCCCTGCTCGCCAAAATTTCCCAAGACCTCGACCCAATTTTGACCGCAGGTCACCCAAGCAATATACTGCCATTGCTGAGCCTATTGACCAGCTATATGAAAGACTGAAAGTTGCTGGTTATGTCACCCCTATCCCTACTATGACCCCTGAAAATCCATCCCAGTGGGTCAATCAAAATAAAACCTATGCATACCATTCCGGCATAAAAGGACATACAGTTGATGAATGCCGCTCACTGAAATATAAGATCCAGTCTCTGATTGATAAAAAGGTCATCGAAGCAAAGGAAGCTACTCCCAATGTCCACAATAATCCGCTCCCAGACCTATGGGGTGGAGGCATCAACATGATAGAAATAGAGGAAGAATGCGACCCAGAGGGGTCGATCGGGTTGATCAAAGAAGGTGATGACCTAAAGAAGCCAGCAGTCACACTCAATCCTATCAAAATCCAGATCCAGCCATTATGAGATGTTGAGGTAGCTGCTGTTGATACCCAATTTTTCCTCAAATTATTTTAAAATTTTCATATATACCTTCAAAATTAGTTTTTATAACAATTGATATTTTTCTATAATTTTCTAACATGTTATTAGTTTATTCTAATTTATCCAGTATTTTTTATCTACAACAATTAATCACAAATTGCATTACAAATGATTCCAAAACATGTCTTGGCTTAATATATCATTTTTAGGTCCTATTATGGCCAAATTATTTCACAAATTAGCCTAATTAGCATTATTTGGCTATAATTTCAATGCCTTTGCAATTATAGCCTAATTATATATTTTATGTTATTTTGACCCAATAATCACTCATTTTATATTTTTAGTACTAATTAATCACTTTAATTTCATCTATTTAGCCTTAACTTCATTTTTTCATAATTATTAACCATTTTATTAATTATTTAGATATTTTTATGGGTATTCAACTTTTATCCACTTTAATTCTCAATTTAAACCCAATTTACCCGAACCCCAACCCAATTAAATGGCCCAAACACCCCCAGGCCCAATGCCTTAGACCACCCAACCCAATTCCCATTTAATATGTACCGTTAATCATTTCTAATCAACGGTCCAGATCCTTTATTACCATAATTAATCCTAAGACTACCCGCCCTCTCTCATTTCCCCCGCTTCATTCTCACCCGTCTCTCTATCTCCCTCTCTTGGACTCTCTAGAACCTTCCCCCTCCGTTGAGCTCCGTCTCCCTTCTCCGGCCACCTCCCTTGCCGGAAACCATGGGGTTCTCACCACTCCTAGACCATGGCTCTGCTCCACGCCGGTTTGACACTGTCCTGAGGCCCTGAGCGGTTCAACTCCCACCTATGGCCTTTCATGCCATTCTCCGGCCATCTACGGTTGTCCGAGTAAGATTTCTTCATTTTTCGGCTAGAACTAGTTGTTCTTTAGCCGATTATCCTTCTCTCTAGGTTGTCTATATGAAACCCTAACTATCAGTCTCTGATTTTCATAGATCTATAACAGATCTTGGCTTATTCCGAGTTATTTTTATTGTTTTCAAAAGGTTTTCTGATTTTTATGAAGTGACTCTTCATCTTCGAACTAAGGTTTTCAAACCTCTTTTCAAAAACGATTTCCCTTCAGATTTTAAGTATTATCTTATGATTTTCATTATGTTTATGCTTTATTTGAGCTTTTCCCTTTGTGTCTGAGTTATTTCGTTAAAGACCTCAAAGTCTTAGCTTGAATCTCTGGCTCTGAGTTTGTTTTCAACAATAGGTTAACATGTTCTATTATGTTCACTATGTTCTCATGAATACTCTATGATTTCGTGATTTTTACCCCATGTTTGCTTGTTAGGATTTCCGGCTGCTATTATCTTTGCTTATTATGTGGTTCTTTGTTTATCGATACCTCTAAATCTTTACTTCTCCTGTTTGTATTATGCTTATCTAGTAATTCATGTGCTGCTTTATGAAAATCCCTAATTCCGGGTGATTTCACCCTATTCTAATTACTAGGATTTCTGATTCTCTCCCATTATGTGTTTATTCCGTGTAATTTTTGTTGATTCCTTAATCAGTACTACTTCTATTTGAATCCCTAACTTTCCTATGATTGATTTCCTTTACTGATTTCCTGTGATAATATCTTTACTAATTTTTTACCTTTAGTTTATTTCTTGCCTTATTACATGATTGACTACACTGTCAATTTATTCTTACATTATTTCCTTAATTAAGACCTTATGAACCTGACCCCAATTCCTTACTATGTACCTACTATATTTTAAGTCTTTCCTTATTTGTTGTACATGATTTCTTTCCTTACTTGTTACCTATTCTGACCGTTAGAAATTAACTCCTTTAATTAAGGGAGTACTTGTACTGATTTTAGACTAATTGATTTTTGAGTTCCATAATTACTGGACAGTCTGATTATTTCTTTATTTTACCTAGCTTCAAACTATTATATATACTACTCTCATTAACAGTCTTCAACATACGAACACACATTGGTTCAATAGTTCTCTCTCTCACAACTAAAAGCTTTCTGATCTCTTTATGTGTTACCTGTTACTATTCTAAGTTAGCCGGCTGCAAGCCAAGTCTAACTATTGTGCTCTCATATCCTCTACTTTGTGTTTATTGTCCTCGTCACTGGTATGTTCTAATGTTAATTTGAGTTCCCAAACCAATATGTTTCTTTTGTTGTTTCAATTCATTGTGTTTCTAATATGCTTCTATCGATTGTTTGGTTGTTCAACATGCAATTAAACTCTTTGCCCCATTGCTTCATCTAGTATGCCAAGTTATGTCTTACCTTTTATGTTCAGCATGTTCTCATGAACTCATAACCTGTCTTAATATGATTCTACTCTATTTCTATACTTGTGTACTAGTTGTTTAGTTAAGGCATACCTCTACTGATTTTCTACTTTAATTTGTTTTGATGTCTAGTATAAACCTATATTGTCCCCTAATCCCATGAGTCCCCTAAGGTATTACTGATTCTGTAATTAGGCTCCTGAATCCATGACCTTTTCCTGTTATGTGTTCACAATCATGTGCTTTATGTGTTCCCAGTCCCCCACTACCCCTGGGTGAATTCTTGTGGTATTGAATCTGTCTTGGGTCTATGATCTGTGAATGTTACTAAACCTATTTTGGTTCTGTGTTTGGTCTATTGTTTGTCAATTATCCTGCCCCCTTCAAAGTTGTTTTACTAAGTACAGTTCTCCTTTATTTTACAAAACTATATTTTAACAAGTCTCTTTTCAAATAATTTTCCTACTAGAACCTTTTCAAAACTATGTCAAGCACTCTCACTCTACTCTTAGACCCTTAAGTTCCTCCCCCTTAGTGTGTGACTGCTTTGGGACCCTTGAGCTCCCTCTAAACTCTGACACACTAAGGCGGGCCCTTCCACACTGCACTTACTCTACTATGGCTATGAAATCTAGGTGTGAGCACTTCCCTGGACCCTTTGAGGTCCTTAGGGAACTCTGACACACCCGGATTATGATAAAGGCTGTGAAACACAATATGGCAGGTCTTAGAGGTTTTGGGCCTATCTGTAGGCTCCTTATAGAATAACTTCTTATTTTTCTTATTTCAATTATGTAATTTATGCTCAATGGCCTGTAATAATTTATTGTAAACAAATATTGGGTATGACTAGTGAAACGGCGAGGGTAGCTATACATTATCTAATTATCAATGAGTAAAGATCATGCCTTAGGACTTTTATATCATATGTGCATCCATGTCATACTAGATATCATGTTCCTAGGATTCCATACCTACTGTTCATCTGCGCTTATGGTGATCACTTAGAAATACTGCTCCTAGGTTAATAAATAGCATCAATAAAAAGTTGTTACTCATTTACATTCATAACTCATGCTCTATGAAACCATGCCTTTATAAATTCTGCTATCTGCACTACATACCATGCTCTTAGGATTACTGTTTCAGCATCTCAATTGACATGCATATACATTTACCATTTAGAAATCCTGCTCATAGGACAACTAATGCACACTGCCACTACATACATCCTGCTTAACAACTCAGTAATCTTTTATGCATTTAGAAATCATGTCTTAGGAATACTGCATATTCTGAAACCATGTTGAAGCATTTAGAAATCCTGCTATAGGAATCTTCAACTAAAATCATGCATACTCGCTCAGTCACACCTAATTAAACTATTGATGCACGAAAAGGGTATAAAACAGTCTCCCCCGTGTTTAAACAAACTGGCAAACAATCCTGTGTCCCTTGAAAAACCTAGAACATCATGATTTAGGTAAAACAACTCCTACACTGCTTTTTTTTCAATAATTCTGTAACAATTGAGTATTATGCCACGCCTAGGCAAGCCTTAGGTAATTAAGGCTGTTAAAAACTAGAATGCACTTCTTTCACGTATACTGTCTAACTATCAGCATGCTTAAAATTAGTAGGCAAAAAGGATTAAGACTTCCTCTCTGAGTTATGCAATAAATCTGCCTCTTTGTATCAATTAGATACCATGCTTTAGAATCTGAATTAAAATCAAGACCTTAATTATGTTTGAGTCATGCTGATTCTTTATTGAGGTACTTGAGCCCTTTCTTCTTTACATGTTATCCTCCTATCTGCAGTCCTATTTGTTTTATGTATGTCGCCTTAGTATTTTACCTTTAAACCTGAGGGTTTGCCTAAAACCTCCCTCATAGGATAGAAGTCCTAAACTCCTTCGGGACTAATAGGAAGGGACGGGTAACAGCATGCAATAGAGGTCGTGACCAACACTCGCTCTAATTACCTTTACGGAGTGGGAAAGGGTAGATATGGACATGATGACCGGTGCGCTAATACCACGTGTAGCCCCTCTTTGAGCAGTGTCATACAGGGTATTGCATTGATGTGATCCATATTACAAACAAACTTAGGATACCCCTACCCTATAGACATGTTTAGACTATAATCCTTTTTTCAAAATCGATTAGCTATTAAATATTTTCAAACTAGTAACATATGTGTGCTTAGACTATGAATATTTCAAAATCCCCTACTATTTGGACATTAATTTTTTACTTACTAGTTGTACAAATTCACAAATGCTATTCCGGGAACCACACTTGTGGATTATGAGGGGGGCCTAACACCTTCCCCTCAGGATAATTTCAAGCCCTTGCTCTGTCTCTGGTTGTCAAACTTAGTTGTAAATGAATCCCCAATAGGTGCCCTAACGAACCTTAAAACCATTAGGTGGCGACTCTTTGAAACATGCAAACCCCTTTCCCAAAAGGAATGAGTTGTCCCAACCAATTTCATAAACCCTTTAACCGTCCCCGAAAAGAGTGTTAGGAAAAAGGGGGCGCGACAGCATGGCGACTCTGCTAGGGATTTTTCAGGCTTTTACCATTTCAAATTGCTTTGTGAATTTATACCTCTTCTTATGTGCAATTACTTGTTTATTTCCTTTCATCATTTGATTTTATCCAAAAGTATCTGACATATCTTTCTTGTTTCCTTCCTTTGTAATCATTTTAAATTATAAATTGTTGTATTTACTGCTTTCATAACGTGCAAATACGTGACTACATGTTTACTGTTTATTGCATTATTCATGATCCAACATTCATACTCCACTCGTGCCAAACAAAATCCTATAGCAATGCTTGATGAATGGTTGCGTTGTTCCTATATCATTACCCCCTAAATTTGGAAAGGCTTATTTGCGGTAAAACTAGTCGATCAGCGGTGCAGTCGACGGTTCCGTGCATTTCCCCCTTGGGTTATCCGCTCAAGGGTACCAGTCTAAAACCCCATAGAAACCTTACTTTGTTTTACTGTTGCATGCATCACGGTCCAACATAGCTAGGCTAACGTGTTGTCCGCATAATAGCCTTTAAGATAGCCTTGTCCAAAGTCCATCGGGTTTCCATAAATCCCAATGGACACCGTAACATTCAGTGCATTTATTTTGAGAACTAAATGCTTACATGGTAATCGTTAATGTAAAATAGTCGAGTCTGGTGGGGGTCAGGGTCTAATCCTGTTTGGCTTGTATAAATATGAGGCACGAAGTCCCCATATTTGGGATGGTCACCAACATCCACCCAAAATTGCTGAATTGGTGGGAAGATCTGCATTGTAGTGACAAAACACTCGTCAAGAAATATCTGGGTAATCTGCCATCCCTCCTGGACATACTGCCTAACAATATGATGAGCTGGGGAATCTGTTCGAGGGAATCCCGGATGCCGAGTCTGGAAAGGTCCTTCTGGGACCAAGTAGATAGGAATTTCTTTTTCGCTTTATCGATGTAATAAGGCCAATGGCCATTAGTGATTTTATTTCTTGCTTATTTAGTGTCGCTTTGGATTTGTCTATTTTTACATTAATGAAATGAGGCATTTTGCATTTTAAGTTCTCCAAATTAATTTGTCGCTAGGCCTACCTCGGGCACAAAGAGGTTCCCAAACTAGGACACACTTTCTATTTTCGCACTATATGTTTAAATACTGCAATACTTTTTCATAATCCTCACTGACTTGGCTACCTTTTGTTTTTGTTTTTGTTTTCTTTGTTTTTTATTATTACCCTCCCCAAAAGTTTGTTAGTGCACTCTGGCATCATCATCTTATCTCACAAGATCCAGGGGCCCTCCACCTTCTCCTCCTCCTAGTCCTCCCAACGGCAAGAACAAAAGATGATTCACGCAACATCAGGAAAGAAAACAAAGTTGAACGGGTAAAGGCCACTGATGGCCAAGGTATTTGTGTCCCAAAAGAGAATATGTCACTGCTTGAACAAGAATTATTGAATTTCCAAGAGGAGCTTGATCAGGTTCTAAATTTTGCAAACCTATCATTTACCCTCAGCGTCCCAGACATCAACCTCCCCAATGCCAAAAATCCTACACCTCCTCAAAACAACCCAAAACAGCAAAATCATCCCGCAGCTCATCATCACACCACTCCACCAAAGAACCAAATTGTTCCAACAGAATGTAATACCTGCCGCACTCCTAACACCACTCCACTGCAAACGACTATTTCTACACCCATGCACCAGGCCACCACAACAATCCTATCTATGTGGAGAATATGCCGCAATCAACTCAACCTATCTCATACACACCTGAGTCCGATGAAAAGGATCTATTTATCAGGAATTTGGCCAAGGAACTTAAGAAGCTGACCAGCCGGGTTCAAGGCGTTGAGGGAAGAAAGGGAGTCGAAGGGCTGAACTATGAGGATCTCTGCATACATCCCGATGTCAAATTGCCCGAGGGGTACAAACCTCCTAAGTTTGAAATATTTGATGGTACAGGTGATCCAAGGGTCCATCTAAGTACTTACTGTGACAAGCTTGTTGGAGTGGGGAAAGATGAGAGGATCCGCATGAAGTTGTTCATGAGGAGCTTGAAAGGAGATGCACTGTCTTGGTACATTAGCCAAGACCCCAGGAAGTGGTCAAACTAGGTAAGCATCGCATCTGACTTCATAGATAGGTTCATGTTTAATACAGAGAATGCACCAGACGTGTTCTACATCCAGAATTTAAAGAAGAAGCCTACGAAAACATTCCGCGAGTATGCTACTCGCTGGAGGTCGAAGCTGCTAAGGTCAGACCCGCCTTAGACGAGGAACAAATGAATAAGTTCTTTGTCCGGGCTCAAGACCCGCAATACTATAAGCGGTTGATGGTGATTGAGAACCACAAGTTCTCCGACATTATCAAATTGGGTGAAAGAATCAAATAAGGTATTAAGAGTGGTATGGTCACAAATTTTGAAGCCTTGCAAGCTACGAATAACGCTTTACAGTCCGGTGGTGTGTCCAAGAAAAGGGACGGGGGAGCCGTAATGGTTACACAAAGAACCAAGTCTCCCCTCAAATACCAAACTTACCCAACACCTCCACTCACATATCAGCAAACACCAAATTACCAAGAACCCTCACCCTCTTACCAAGCTCCACCACCAACCTACCAATCATCTCCATCACCTAAATATCAACCTACTTCACCCAGATACTCCCAACCCGCTCCTGTTTACCACACTTACAACTCTCAGCCATCCTACTATCAGTCACCCCCTGCACGCAAAAACGTTCCTAGACCTCGACCTAATTTTTATCACAGACCTCCAAAATAAATAAACCTTCAACGCCGAACCTATCGACCAGCTGTATGAAAAACTAAAAGCTGCTGGTTATGTCACCCCCATCCCTGATGTGACCCCTGAAAATCCTTCCCAGTGGGTTAACCCAAACAAGTCCTGTGCATACCACTCCGGCATAAAGGGACACACCATTGATGAATGTCTCTCTTTGATGGATAAGATACAGTCCTTGATTGACAACAAGATCATTGTGGCAAAGGAATCCTCTCCAAGCGTCCACAACAATCCTCTTCCAGATCATAAGAGTGGAGGCATCCACATGATTGAAATAGAAGACGACTAGAACCCCGAGGGGTCAATAGGGTTGATCGTAGAAGGCGATGACCCAAAGAAACCAGTGGTTACTCTCAACCCAATCATAGTCCAGATCTAGCCGTCTGAGGATGCTGAGGTAGATGTGACCATACATCTTGAGTTTGAGGCAGCACCACCAGCAAAGGCACCGGCACCAATTGAGGTCGAAGTCATGCCTCTGGAAAATGCACCCGCACCATTTGAGGTTATAGTCCTGCCACCTGCTAAAGCGCATGTTCCGTTCAAAGTAAGGGTAGCTGAGCCAATTACGGTGGCGATATCAACCACACCACCCTTCTATACAAATGTTGTGTCGTGGGACTATACGGCTGAGGCAAGAAGGAAGGGCAAGGTCAAGATTGAGGAAGCTACTGCGGCATAGGGTATGACCAGAACTGGCAAAGTCTACACGCCTAAACATCTGGCCGAATCAAGCAAGCAAACTTCCAACAGGCCACCCATTATCGAGACAGGTCCAGACGACCTCTAGAGGAAGGTACAGACTAAGGAGTATTCCGTCATCGACCAGTTGAACAATACACCAGCTCAGATATCCATTCTTTCCCTGCTGCAAAATTCAGAGGCGCATAGAAATGCTTTGTTGAAAGTGTTGAATGAAGCATACGTGCCGAATAATATCACTTGTGGGGAAATGGCCAATATGGTTGGCCAAGTGTTGGAAAGTCATAAGATCACCTTTCATGAGAACGAGCTTCCACCTGAGGGGCTGGGTCACAACAAAGCTATGCACATCACTTTGCAATGCGAAGACTATTTCATCACCAGAATACTGATCGACGGAGGATCCAGTCTCAATATTTTTCTGTCACGGCCCAAAACCGGTCCAGGTCGTGATGGAGCCTAACGGTGGCGTTAGGTAAGCCAACGAACAACAACAACAATGAAAGTGCGAAATACAATAACGACATGGGGCAAGGCCGTAGAAACAAGCTGAACCACAGCTAGGCCCAATACATATACAACCCCGATAACTATAACAAGTGTGTGCCAGGACTAGTGTCACAGTGTCAACAGGCCGCTACATAGATACAACTGTAGAAAATACATATAAAAAATATACAAGACGCAGTCTGGAACAAAAGACTGTGCAAAAAGGAAACTAGAAGGCTCCAGAAG
>ML254324.1:0-99790 GCA_005239495.1 Nicotiana undulata | reverse complement strand
ATATATATATATATATATATATATATATATATAAATATTTTGGTGATTAAAAAATCTAGGTCAATTGTGTTGAAAGAATCAGATTTTCATGGACATGTTGCTATGATACTAGACTGGTGTGCAAATGTGTTATATGTATAATGCAAGAATTAGGTTCATAGCAGATAAAGTGCAGAATACTGATCATATGCGAAAAGATAGAATTCATGTGTAAAATGGATTCCTCAAGAAAACCTATTCAAGTGCTACAAGGAAAACATTAATTGAATTAATTCTTGTTCGAAAAGAAGTCAATAATTATGGAAATACTTGCATTAACGGTAAATGTTTGAGGAGTTGGAATAATTAAGCAACCAAATAAAAATAGGAGGTGTTTGTCTTAACAAAAATATTCTAGGTTTTGGAGCATTAATTGAAGGAGAATTTTGGCCAGCCTCACAACTATATAAAGAGACTTTCCACATCTATTCAAGACCCATTCTATTCGAACTAATTCTCAAAAATATGCTTATGCAATAGAAATTTCGGCAAGAAGGTACTCTTGGAGATTCAAGATACTTAACTAAAGAACCTATCCATAAAGACAAAGTTGCTAACGTTTTTAGTTGTTTAGGTTGATTCTAGTCCTAAAAAGTATAAGCGGTCGCTGCAAATATGATCCGGCCTAAAAGTTCGTAGTCGAATACCATAGAGAACTAATGCTTCGCTATAATTGTTAAGTACTGCTAAGAATATAAGTTTGAACAATTCCTAAGTTATACATATTAAGATTATTATATCTAATTAACTAATAGATTAACTTCGTAGATTAACAACTAAAGATACTAGAAGTTGGAGAAAAGATTAATGAGGTTTAGAGTTATGATTTTCTCAATTATCGGAATCCTTCCCGCTATGTGTTATATAATTTTGCCTAATTACTCTCTACCGATCGTGAGTACTTTGGGTGTTGTAGTTCTCTCTCGAGAAACTACCATAATTTACTAGACGTACTCTCTCGAACTACGCTAGCTGGCACTAATACGATCACACCAAATTTCGTATCTTTAATCCCGCCTTTGAACCCTCCGTATTGGTCTCTCACATACGTTAGGAGTGATGTTATTCAACAACTACCTATATGTGTACCCTCTCTCAAGCAATACACGCTAAATATGCATAGTCAAATGATAGCCAGTAAATCAACAACAACAAACATATAGTTGAACAAGTAGAGAAATCTAATGGCTTAATTATATAAAAATATAACAAGAATTTATCCTACAAAAGGTTCCATCAAAATCTTAGTTAAAATTTTTAGTTACTCATAGTCATTCGAACAATCATGAAAATAATTGAAAGCATTAAAATACAGATTAAGGAAGCACGAAAGAAGAAAACTCTTGCGATTCCTTGCGTCCAAGTGTTCCCGTAGCTTTTTTTGCCTCTTCAATAATGTCCCCAAATAATAAATAGGTTTAGGATCCCTTTTATACATGTTGGGGGCGTGTAGGGTCGAAACTACCAAGTCCTAGTGGAATTGGGATGAAATTAGTCTTTGGGCGTTTCGCTTGGCGCCAAACTGGACATAAAACTGTTTCCACTTTTGTGTTCTACTCCCCTTGGCATTTTGGTTGGTGTCTAGCGCAAACCTTGGCACAAATTCATACTCCCTCAAAATTATTCCTTTTTTACTTCAATTTGCACGCAACCTTTCCAAATCACTTTTAATTGACTCATACACATACAAATACCATTATTAAGCTCAAGCCACAAATATTCACACCAAAGTTAACATGATCGAGGCATAATGCAAGGCAAATTACATGCAAAAACATAGATTTTTATCATAACATCACTACCCCACACTTAATCTCTTTCTAGTCCTCGAGCAAACTAAAACCTTGCTAACAAAACAATGCACGCAAGACATCATACAACAGAGGAACATTTGGTAATTCAACACACTACACCTATGGCCATGATTGATACCAACAATTAAGGCCTTGCATTTGCATTCATACGTTTCCCAACTTATGCCTGGATATTAGTGACCAATTTAAAATACTCAAACAACCTGCCCATTACCACCCAACCTCAAAGACCGACTCGTCGCCAATAAGCACTCTCAACTCATGCACTCACCCAACAAGAGATATTTAATAACGTCACCTATCCGTCATGGAATCATGTACCTCACCAAAGAATAAGATGGTATTTCGTCCACACATTCAAATATGGATTCGAATATAATTTAAGGACATCACATATATGAACAAAGAACCACTCACTCTCACAAAGAAATTCATGTGCACTTTGTGGTTGTACCATAGGCTTGACCATAGTGTATATCTCCACTAATATAAGCTTGCAAAGTCTAAGATTAATTAGGTATTTATGAGTTTTAATGTATGCTAAGGGACGCGTAGGATATATTTTTGGTATAGTAACTAACCCTCATAAGAATTTTAATACACTACACTTAACTTTCAAACACACACTTTTCATGACCAAATCAAGCAATATCATGAAACCATATACAACTTGGCCATTATTCTTTAAGCACAACTATGCATTCACTAGCACGGATCACGATGAATAGGAGGTGTATTTTTTTTTATATATTTTTCTCTTTTTTTTCTTCAACACTCTCCATAATTTAGGTTGCTCGGCTAATGATCTTCCAAAACATACATGCACCATTGGCTTTTCTATGGTTCCACTCAAAATCTATCCCAAATATCACCTTACTCTTCAAGCGACTTAAGTGCTTTCATAGGTAAAGGTTAAACAAAAATTTATTGAAGAACAAAATGGGACTCAACTTGTAATGTGTGTGCCAAAGAAAAAGCTTATAGGCTCAAATGAGATATCTAAGGATAATTTTATTTGTGGTGGCATAATAGCTCAATGGACAGTAAAGAAATACCTACATCATCTCCTTGACTCACAAAGCTTACTTTTTCACTTTGATTAACACACATGGAAAGTTCTAGACAAACACAGGATAGCACAAAATGTAATTAAAATCTCGTATCACACACTGCACAAGACCCTAACCGGTATGGTTCCATTCCAACTCTCAAGTTTAGGCAAGTAATCACAACTTTAAGAAGCATTAAGCAATAAAGCACTAGATGATCAATGAGCCAGGTAACTGAAAGAAAGCGTCATAAAAAGGTGATTCAATCTTTCACGATATAAATTTTCATTAAAACATGTTAGGAAGGTAAGCTATAGCCTAACTATGCTAGCATCAAACAGGTCAAACAACCAATAGGACACTCAATTTTTCTTCCCTGTGTTTCCTAGAAAATCAAAAAAACAAAATTACACGGTTCAAGTTACATCCCTTGAAAAAGAAACGATGCCAAAAGAAAAACCAAGGGGGATTATTATCTACCTACGACTAACTAAAAATAAAAAATAAAAATTTTGGAATATTTCATTGGACCTTAATCCCTCAAGAAAGTTTTTAAAGAGATCCATCGTCAGAAAAAGTCAATATTTTTAGGTAAACTAACACAACAAAAATATCATAGAAAATAACCTAGACAATATCCTCACCCCACGCTTAAAACTGTGCATTTTCCCCAAAGCACACCATAAATAACAAGAGGGTGAAATAAACACCCTAGGCCAAAGGTCGAAGCATGAGCAGCTCATGGGATACTTAGACTTCTCGCAAGCCTGGTCCTTCGTGTGGGTACCTCACTCTTAGTTCTAACCATCTGGTTTGCTTTTGCTTGCTTCCGATGGATTTACTTTCCATGATCCTAAAAATAATAAAAAATACACTACAAAAATAACACAATTATAAAAAGTAAACAAACAAAAAAATAAAAAATAAAAAATCAGTAAAGTTGGGTTGCCTCCCAACAAGCGCCTAAGTTAACGTCGCGGCATAACATGAATCACTTTTTGCGTCCACCTCGACCTTATGAATTGAACCCCAAGTTTTGCTTCAAGCTTATGATTATGCTCTTGGGGAGGTACAAATTCTTGCGAGTCAAATATTAAATAAATTTTCATGCACTTTTTGGATCTCGACTGAGGAGTGTTACCTTGCCTAGACGGCCTTGAAAAGTTCAAAATATAAGGCTGATCTACCTCTTCCCTTGACTTCTTTTTATGCTCATACGGATGAATTCTCATTTCACCATCTGAACATAATGTAGAGAAGTGTCTGGAATGAAGTCCAAGGTGCTCAAATACATGAACTTCAAGATCTTCGACCTCCTCAACATCAATCACAGAGTCAACTAAATTTGAATCTTCAATGTCCTTGACTAACTCTTGTATTACTTCTTCAACATCGACATTCTCAAATTCTAGTTGGATAGATTGTTGGTGTTCTACTCTGACCTCCTCCATTAGCACCTCAATTTCAGTATCTAATTCATGCTCTTCTTGGCTACTATCCCCAATATTGGCTTGTTAAGCATTAAATGCTTCAACCAATTGACTCACTTGTGCCTCCAGGTTGTGAATAGTAGCATCTTGTTGTTGTTTGTGTTCATTATTTTATTCCACAAGGCACCTTAGCATATCCTTGACTCTTTCAGGTCATCATTCCTAGGTTCTTTCTTCCTATTAACTTTACAAGAAAAAGTAGAATACTCATAGTAAAGTGTTGGGGGAGGAAAAAAAATATAAACACAACCATGAAAGTTACCATCTTGACCACCACACATATCACACACATTCCACGCATAAGATTGAGTCAGGGTACATAACTCCCTCTCAGGAGTATTTTAATAATTTGCCATGGGTGATTTCCTCCACAATATTCATAAGGAGGATCAAAAGTAGAATTACAAACATCAAAACTCTCATAATTAAATATTCCATGATCTCAAATCAAATATAAAAACAAATTAAAAATAAAATAAAAGGTCAAACTTAACACCAAGCAATATTTACAGATACAGCTACACCTTTAGTCCCAGACAACGTCGTCAAAATTGATCACTTCCAACTCCAGTCCTAAAAAGGATAAGCGACCGCTACAAATATAATCCGGTCTAAAATGTTAGAACCCATATTCGCGTACGTTACTTCATGTTATAAGTTAGTTAATGTTGATCCGAGAAGAGATTATCTTTGATATGTGTCATGACCCATTTTACCCCTCAGAAAGGCGTCGTGACGGCACCTAGTCGCTACGACTAGGTAATCATATTTACATTGAAATAACCAAAATTAAAGAGTAACAAAAAGCAACTACGTTCACAATTTCTATATATGGTAAAAATATCGCTCGACATATACAACTAAAGCCAATTACCAATTATACGCATCACTTCCCAAAACCTGGAACCACGAGTCACAAGCTCTACGAAACTATCTACAATATGCTATACAAGAGTCTAAGACGTACAGGAAAGGAAAAAAATAAAGATATAGGGGGACTCCGAGGATTTGCGGACGCGTACAAATATACCTTGAAGTCTCCAGAAGCTGCTATTGATGACTAATACTGAGGCGGGTGAGAAGTACCCGGATATGCACACGAAAAACAAGTGCAGGAAAGGCGTGAGTACGCCACAATGGTATCCAGTAAGTGCCAAGCCTAACCTCGGTCAAGTAGGACGAGGTCAGGTGAGGGCCTTACTGGCATAAATATAATGAATTTAAGTCGTAAGAGATATATATTACAGTAAATAAATCACAAAATCTACAGTAAATAGAAGTCAAGAAAGCTCTCAGCTCAGAACATGGTATAACAACAAGGAGGTCTCCGGAGATACCGTCTCGTAGTCCCAAAGTAAATATGCAATGCTGGGGGATCTTACGTTCGTAGTCCCAAAGTAAATATGCAGTATATGGGGATCACTCGGAATACATCCGTAGTCCCAAAGTAAATATGCAGTGCTGGGGGATCTCCCGGAATGTATTCCGTAGTCCCAAAGTAAATGTGCAGCTCAATCAATAATTTAAACAGTTACATCAATGAAATCTACAGTTTAGGCTATGTCCAATTCAAGGAAAAAACGGGTTTCACTAAACATGCTGCACAATGGTCAAATAGTCAGTCAACACATGTAGACATGCTTTCCTAATCTAAACAAGGTAATTACATTTACTAGTATAGTTCAAATAAGACAAAAATAGGCTATGACTTAGTGGAAAAAACAGAGCTTTACAACAATAGCCCATGCACGTACCCGTCACCTCACGTACATAGCGCTCATATATCAAACAATACCAAAATCCTAAGGCGAAGTTCCCCCACACAAGGTTAGGCAAGCCACTTACCTCGAACCAAGCTCAATTCAATATGAAACCACGCTCTTGCCACGAGTATCCAACTCCGAATCGCCCAAATCTAATCAAATCAATTACATAACGTAAATATAACTACAAGTAACTATTTTAGATAATGAATTCGAAACTAAGGCAAGAAAATAGGAAAATGTCCAAAAAGCCTCCCTGGGCCGACGTCTCGGAATTAGGTAAAAAACAAAAATTCTGAACACCCATTCACTCACGAGTCTAACCATACCAAATTCACTCAATTCCGATACCAAAATCTCGATCAAAATCCCAAAATTCGGCCTAAGAACTTTCTTCAATTTCCCCCAAATTTAACCCAAAAATCCAAAATTAATGATGAAATCAAGACTAGATTAGTGGAATTTAATCAATAAGGAAGTAGGAATTATTACCCAATAAATTCCTCCAAAAATCTCTCCAAATTTCGCCTCCTACCAAGTTCTAAATTAAAATTTTGAGTTATGTTCTAAAGCCCTTGATTTGAAATGTTTATACTGCCTGCCCATATTTCTTCATCGCGAATGCGGCCACTCACTCACGTTCGCGTAGGGTAACATTTTCCTGATCCAAAAATCCATCTTCGCGAATGGTGAGTTCTACTCGTGAACGCGTACCCTCCGATTCCTGAAGCTTCGCGAACGCCACCAATACTATGCGAACGCGTAGAATAATCCATAGGGGACCCAGTTGTTCCATTTCCTCTACGCGAATGCGAACGCGATACCATTTACGCGTTCGCAATACTCTGATGGACAACCCTTCACGAACGCGTCCCCATACTCGCAAACACAAAGAGTAATTTTTCTTCTTGATCCAGCTCCTCTTCGCGAACGCGACTTCCTCTACACGAAGGCGAAGAACAAACGTCTGCAACAAAAAGCAGCAAAATCTGCCAACTCTCTAAGTCCATAAAGACTTAGTCCCCGAGACCCGAGGCCCCCGATACCCCAACAAAACATACCATCCAATCCTAAAACACCATAAAGACTTAGTCAAGCCCTCAAATCACCTCAAATGGCGCTAAAATCCCGAATCACCCTCCAATTCAAACCTTATGAACTTGAAACTTCAAAATTCTACAACCGAAGCCGAAGCCAACCAAACTACGTTCGATTGACCCCATATTTTTCCCACAACTAGAATTCAACACTACGGACCTACTCCGACTTCTGGAATCGGATTTCGACCCCGATATCAAAAATTCCACTACAATGTCCAAAACTCCAAAATTTTGACTTTCGCCATTTCAAGCCTAAATGAGCTACAGACCCCCAAAACACATTCCGGACACACCCCTAATCCTAAAATCACTCAGCGGAGCTAACACAACGATGGAATTCCATTTCGGAACCGTCTTCACACAATTCCAACTATGGTACAAATTCTAAGACTTAAGCTCTCATTTAGGGACCAAGTGTCCCGTAACACCCCGAAACTCCCAACAATTCATCCCGGCAAATTACAAATAGTAGAAATAGATATGGCGAAAGCAGTTAATAGGGAATCGGGGCTCTAACTCTCAAAACGACCGGCCGGGTCGTTACGTCCTCCCCCTCTTAAAACAATCATTCGTCCTCAAACGAGTATAAAGACATACATGATGTTGTTAAAAGATGAGGGTAACGGCTGCGCATATCCTGCTCGGTCTCCCAGGTCGCCTCCTCAACCGACTGACCCCTCAATTGGACCTTTACTGAAGCAATGTTCTTCAACCTTAGCTTTCTAACATGCCTGTCCAAAATAGCCACCGACTCCTCAACATAAGATAGATCCTTGTCCAACTGGACTGAGCTAAAATCCAATACATGAGTCTGATCACCGTGATACTTCTAGAGCATAGAAAAATGGAATACCGGATGAACTCTTGCTAGGCTGGGAGGTAATCAAAGTTCATAAGCAACCTCTCCCACACGCCCTAATATCTCAAAAGGACCAATGTACCACGGGCTCAGCTTGCCCTTCTTCTCGTACCTCATGACGCCTTTCATAGGCGATACCCGGAGCAAGACCCGCTCTCCAGCCATGAATGCTAAATCGCGAACCTTTCGGTCCGCATAACTCTTCTGTCTGGATTGGGTTGTGAGAAGTCTATCCTGAATCACCTTCACCTTATCTAGGGCATCTTGGACCAAGTGTGTACCCAACAGTCGGGCCTCGCCCGGATCAAACCAACCCACTGAGGACCGACACTGCCTACCATACAGAGCCTCATACAGTTCCATCTAAATGTTGGACTGATAACTGTTGTTGTAGGCAAACTTCGCAAGCGGCAAGAACTGATCCCATGACCCTGCAAACTCCATAACACAAGCACGAAGCATATCCTCAAGAATCTAAATCGTGCGCTCAAACTACCTGTCCGTCTAAGGGTGAAAGGCTGCGCTCAGCTCCACCCTAGTACCCAAATCTTGCTGTACAACTCTCCAGAACCGTGATGTGAACTGTGTACCTCTGTCTGA
Source organism: Nicotiana undulata (assembly GCA_005239495.1). Taxonomy (NCBI): domain Eukaryota; kingdom Viridiplantae; phylum Streptophyta; class Magnoliopsida; order Solanales; family Solanaceae; genus Nicotiana; species Nicotiana undulata. The sequence continues at coordinate 91,076 of ML254324.1, read as the reverse complement.
AATGATGGAAACTAGGACACCATGAAGGCGGAAAATCTATCTAATTTAAATCTCGGCCAATCTCTCGGAAGAGTAAGTAGTCACCACTGGGATGAAATGAGCTGACTTGGTTAGCCGATCCACGATCACCCAAATAGCATCGAACTTCCTCAAAGTCCGTGGAAGTCCAACTACAAAGTCCATGGTGATCCCTTCCCACTTCCACTCTAGGATCTCTAACCTCTGAAGCAAGTCACCCTATCTCTGATGTTCATATTTAACCTGCTGACGGTTGAGACACTTGGCGACAAACCCAACTATATCCTTCTTTATCCTCCTCCACCAATAGTGTTGTCTCAAATCCTGGTACATCTTCGCGGTACCTGGATGGATGGAATACCGCGAGCTGTGGGCCTCCTCAAGAATTAACTCCCGAAGCTCATCCACATTAGGAACACATATCTGGCCATGCATCCTCATCATGCCATCATTACAAATAGTCACATATCTAGCATCACCCCGCCGAACCCTGTCCTGAAGGACTAGAAGATGGGGATTATCATACTGGCGCTCTCCGATGCGGTCATAAAGAGAAGACCGAGTGACCACACAAGTCAATACTCGGCTCGGCTATAAAATATCCAATCTCATGAACTGGATGGCTAAGGACTGAACATCCAATGCTAAGGGCCTCTCTACTGCCAGAAGATATGCAAAACTCCCAAAACTATCCGCCCGCGACTCAAAGCGCCGGCCACTACATTGGACTTCCCCAGGTGGTACAATATAGTGATATCATAGTCTTTAGGTAACTCCAACCACCAGCGTTGATGCAAATTAAGGTCTTTTTTCTTGAACATGTGTTGCAAACTTCGATGATCAATGTAGATCTCACAAGGAACACCGTACAAATAATGACGCCAGATCTTCAAGGTGTGAACAATGGCTGCTAACTCGAGATCATGGACTGGATAATTCTTCTCGTGAACCTTTAGCTGTGTGGACGCGTAGGCAATCACCCTATTGTCCTGCATCAATACTGCTCCAAAGCCAATCCTCGAGGCATCACAATAGACAGTATAAGACCTCTAACCTGTAGGAAATACTAATATTGTGGCTATAGTCAAAGCTGTCTTAAGCTTCTGAAAGCTCTCCTCACACTCCTCGGTCCACCTGAACGGAGCACCCTTCTGGGTCAGCCTGGTCATAGGTGCTGCAATAGATGAAAACCCCTCTGCAAAGCGACGGTAATATCCCGCCAAACCAAGGAAACTGCGGATCTCCGTAGCTGATGATGGTCTAAGCCAACTCTGCACTGCCTCCATTTTCTTTTGATCTACCTTGATCCCATCACAAGACACTACGTGACCCAAGAATGCCACTGAATCAAGCCAGAATTCACAGTTAGAAAATATTGCATACTATCTCTTCTCCCTCAAAGTCTGAAGCACAGTCCTCAGGTGCTGGTCATGGTCTTCTCGATCATCTCGAGTTCGAGAATATACCAAAATGTCGTCAGTAAACACAATGACGGAACACACTATGCATCAAATTCATAAAGTCTACTGGGGCATTGGTCAGCCCAAAAGACAGGACAAGAAACTCATAATGACCATATCGGGTCCTGAAAGCAGTCTTCAGGATATCCGGCTCCCGAATCTTCAACTGATGATAACCATGATAACTAGGGATTTAACCTACTATTTACTCTCTTTTGCTTAGGTTTTGAGGCAAAAATGCGTTAAGGTATTCCCGAAAACTAACTCAAGGTTCTTACTTGCAGGTTTTGGTCAAAATGAGGAAAAGAAGCCAAAACGAACTCATAAAGGAGCTAAATTGCACAAGTCCTAAACTTTGTTGGAGCGCTGTCAGCACCACTTTTACGCTACAGTGTAAGGTCTTCCGCTGAGGCGGATTAATGAGGGCTTCCGTGAAGGTGAATTTTAGATAGATGGAATGAGGGTCAGTATTTACCGCTAACCACGCTACAAAAGTGCGGCCGGGAAAGCATTGACGCGACCGCGAGCATAATTGTGCTGAGAGCAGAATTTGAAGAATCAGAGAACTGAAACCTTGGGCCAAGTATAAAACACGGTCCACGTCCATTTTACGCGGCCGCGAAGCCACCTAATTTTGAGGCGGTGAGAATTCCGCAGGGGGCAAGAGTTATGTTTCAGAGAGTTGCAAATGGAGTAAAACTACCAGACGCGGTCAACGAACATTTTATGCGATTGCGGTTGATTCCAACGCGGACGCGACTATTTTTACGCTGTCCACGAAACCCAGCCCAGTTCAAGTCCAAATTTGAAGAAACGCGATCCACGCTTGTTATTGCGCGGCCGCGAAAGTCCATTCGCTGAGGCACCCATTATTTCGCTGGCAGCGAGACCATCGTATGGGCATTTTTGTCCAGTAATTTCAGTTGTGTATAAATAGTTCTTTTTCACATTTTTAGGTGATCTTATGTATAAGGGAGCTCGTGAACAACAAGAATTTTCCTCTTTGACTAATTTTAGAGTAGCTTTAGCGTATAACTTTATATTTTATCCTTGTAATTACTTTTATGGCTTATAATTCATCTCCATCTTTGATTTCTACCTTAATTATGAGTAGCTAGACCCATTATCTAGGGTTGTGATGGGTATTTAATGGGTCTTTAATTTTATGGCTTATTTGTTTATGGGTTAGTGATATTTAGCTTGTTTCATGCTTTATCTGTTGAATTGGTGGTTGCAAACACTTATTCATGCCTTTTTGACTAGGGCTCTTCTTGAGAAATAGGGCCCAAGTCTAGGTAGGCCAACAAGGAATTGGGGTGAATTCAAGAGACTGATAGCTCCAATTAAAGGGTTAAACCTAGAGATAGTAATACCCGACTTGAGCCAATTTCACTTGCACTATTTGAACACCCAATCAGGCTTGAGAAAGCCAATTCGGGAAAAGTCACTCAAACTACCGAGAGGTATAGAGTGAGTAATTAAGTGTGAGGTTATATCACGACCCCAAATACAACAAGCTTGTCTGAAATTCTGGATCCCATTAGATACTCGCCTAGGTGTAAGTCACTTCCCTAGTGCTTTTTATTAATTGAGAAAACACTTACAAAAACAATGTACTTAGTTTATTTTCAGCAATCAATAGTAGTAAATTAGAATAGAATTAAAACCCACTCATGTGTAGAAATGTCAAAGACAACGAACATAGCTAAATTGGATAGGAACCCAATTCCCAACCAATTATAACTTCATATGGATATCGATCCTGACCTTTCGGGTAAAAGCTACGTCGACCCCTCCTCGCCATTATATAAAGGTTGGAGCCGATCAAGCCACAACGCAAGTCAATCTTGGAAAACACACTGGCACCCTGTAACTGATCAAACAAACCATCAATGCGAGGCAATGGATACCTGTTCTTCACTGTAACCTTGTTCAGCTGACGATAATCAATACACATATGCATAGAACCATCCTTTTTCTTCACAAAAATGACTGGAGCACCCCAAGGTGATACACTGGGCCTGATGAAACCCTTTATCAAGCAACTCCTTCAACTCAGGAGGAGCCATGCGGTAAGGAGGAATAGATATGGGCTGAGTGCCCGACAACAAATCGATGCCAAAATCAATATCTCTGTCAGGCGGTATGCCCGGAAGATCAACTGGAAACACATAAGGGAAGTCCCTTACTACTGGAACTGACTCAATTATAGGGGAATCAATATTAACATCTCTCACATAGGCCAAATACGCATCACACCCCTTCTCAACCATTCGCTGAGCCTTAAGAAATGAAATGACCCAGCGAGGAGTATACTCTAAGGTACGTCTCTACTCTGAGGTGCATAATAAGGTTCATGAGGTCTAGGAGGAGCTGGGACACCGCTGGCTGCTGGAAGAGCTGAATGAACAGGGCGACTCACAAAACCCCTACCATGACGTGCTGCTGGTGCACGAGCTCCTGAAAAATGACCAGTCTCTCGAGACCTCTTGGCCTCTCTCTCCTCCTTGTCCCAGGAAAACATGCCCTCCACTCTTCTGGCAATACTCACGGCTTGATGATAAGTTATATACATCTCTAACTCCCTGGACATACTGGTCCGAATACTAGGGTGGAGCCTCTTAATGAAGCGACGAACCCTCTCTCTGACTGTAGCAACCAAAGCCGGTGCATGTCGAGCCAACTCACTGAAATAGATTGCATACTCTGACAGAGTCATAGCACCTTGGTGCATCTGCTCAAGCTATGTGCGCTAAGCATCCCTGAGGCTCTGAGGGACATACTCACGCAAGAACATATCTGAGAACTGAGTCCAAATGAGTGAGGATGCCTCGTCCGGACTACTCAGCTCATAGGCACGCCACCACTGATATGTCGCTCCCCTCAGCTGGAAAGCGGTGAAAGAAACCCCACTCGTCTCCACAATGCCCATAGTGCGGAGAATACAATGACACTCCTCAATAAAACCCTGAGCATTATCTGAAGCTAGTCCGCTGAAAATAGGTGGGTGGTACTTCTTGTACCTCTCAAGTCTGAGCTGCTTTGCCTCATAAGCATCTACCCTGGTCGCATGATGAACCAGATCCACTGGGGGAATAGGAATAAACTCTAGGGCCTGATCAACCTGGACCCTCTGCTCAGGAGTGCGGGCTGCGGGACTCTGTGCCCCTCCCCCGGCCTAAGATGTGGCTAGAGCTATCGGAATCAGCCCAGCCGAAGCCAAAGTGCTGAACATGCTCATGAACTGAGCCAAGGTCTCGTGAAGGGCTGGAGCAGTAATAGGAATCTCTTGTGCGGGCCCTCCAACTGGAGGTGCTGAGGGCTCCTCTGTCGCAGCTCGAAGAGGTGCTCGGGCTGCACCACGTGGTCGTTCACTACCCCAACCCCAGTCTCTAGTGGATCTGGCAGGGGGCTCGGGTGCCTGATCGTCGGTCCCCCCGGTATGGGTCCTCACCATCTCTGAGAAAGAATAGAATAGAAATTTTAGAATTTTGATGTCAATACTCGCACGATAAGGAAATCAAAGAAGTATGATTGTTCTTAACAGTTACATAGCCTCCCGAAGATAACTATGGACGTCTCCGCACCAATCCGCAAGAATCTAATAAACCGGACTGTGACTCACAATGTCTATGAACCTAGAGATCTGATACCAACTTGTCACGACCCATTTTACCCCTCCGAAAGGCATCGTGACGACACTTAGTCGCTACGACTAGGTAAGCCTATTTATATTGAAATAACCAAAAGTAAAGAGTAATAAAAAACAACTACGCTTCACAATTTCTATATAAGGTGAAAATGCCGCTCGACATACAAGTAAAGTCGATTACCAATTATACACATCACTTCTCAAAACCTGGAACCACGAGTCACAAGCTCTACGAAACTATCTACAGTCTGCTATACAAGAGTCTAAGAAGTATAAAAAGGAAAAACAAATAAAGATAGAGGGGGACTCCGAGGATCTGCGGACGCGTGCAGATATACCTTGAAGTCTCCAGTGGCTGCTGCTGCTGACTAATACTGAGGCGGACGATAAGTACCTGGATCTACACACAAAAAACATGTGCAGGAAGGGCGTGAGTACACTACAATGGTATCCAGTAAGTGCCAAGCCTAACCTCGGTCGAGTAGTGACGAGGTCAGGACAGGGCCCTACCGACATAAATATAATGAATTTAAGTAGTAAGAGATATATATTATAGTAAATAAATCACGAAAATCTACAGTAAATAGAAGTTAAGAAAGCTCTCAGCTCAGAACAAGGTATAACAATAGGGGGATCTCCAGGGATATCGTCCTGTAGTCCCAAAGTAAATATGCAATGCTGGGGGATCTCTCGGAATACGTCCGTAGTCTCAAAGTAAATATGCAGTACATGAGGATCTCCTGGAATACGTCCGTAGTCCCAAAGTAAATACGCAGTGTTAGGGGATCTCCCGGACTGTGATCCGTAGTCCCAAAGTAAATATGCAGCTCAATCAATAATTTAAACAGTTACTTCAATGAAATCTACAGTTTAGGCTATGTCTAATTCAAGGAAATACAGGGGTTTCACTAAACATGTTGCACAAAGTTCAAATAGGCAATCAACACACGTAGACATGCTTCCTAATCTAAACAAGGTAATTACATATACTAGTGTAGTTCAAATAAGACAAAAACATGCTATGATTTAGTGGGAAAATGGAGCTTTACAGCAATAGCCCGTGTACGTACTCGTCACCTCACGTATACGACACTCATATATCAAACAATACCAAAATTCTAAGGGGAAGTTCCCCCACACAAGGTTAGGCAAGCCACTTACCTCGAACCAAGCTCAATTCAATCTGAAACCACGCTCTTGCCACGAGTATCCAACTCCGAATTGCCCAAATCTAGTCAAATCAATTACATAACGTAAATATAACTACAAGTAACTATTTTAGCTAATGAATTCGAAGTTAAGGCAAGAAAATAAGAAAATGCCCAAAAAGCCTCCTAGGGCCCACGTCTTGGAATCAGGTAAAAGTCACAAATTCCGAACACCCATTCACTCACGAGTTTAACCATACCAAATTCACTCAAATCCTATACCAAAATCTTGATAAAATCCCAAAATTCGGCCTAAGAACTTTCTTCAATTTCCCCCCAATTTTCACCCAAAAATACGAAATTAATTATGAAATCAAGACTAGATTAGTGGAATTTAATCAAAAAGAAAATAGAAATCATTACCCGATAACTTCCTCCAAAAATTTCTCCAAACTTCGCCTCCTACCGAGTTCTAAATCGATTTTTTTTAGTTATGAACTAAAGCCCTCGATTTGAAATGTTTATACTGCCTGCCCAAATTTCTTCATCGCGAACGCGACCACTCACTCGCGTTCGCCTAGGGAACACTTTACTGATCCAAAAATCCCTCTTCGCGAACGCGAAGGTCCACACGCGAACGCGTACCCTCTGATTTCTGAAGCTTCGCGAACGCAACCAATACTACGTGAATGCGTAGAACAATCCATAGGGGACCCAGTTGTTCCATTTCCTCTACGCGAACATGATGCCATTCACGCATTCGCAATACTCTGATGGCCAACCCTTCGCGAACTTGTACTCAAACTCGCAAACTGGAAGAGTAATTTCTCTTTATGATCCAGCTCCACTTCGCGAAAGCAAGCTCCTCTACGCGAACATGAAAAACAAACGTCTGCAACAAAAACCAGCAAAATTTGCCAACTCTCTAAGTAAAAAAATGACCCGTTAAGCATTCGAAACACATCCGAGGCCCCCGGGATGCCAACCAAACATACCAACAAATCTTAAAACACCATACAGACTTAGTCGATCTCTCAAATAACCTCAAACAACGGTAAAATCCTGAATTGCCCTCCAATTCTAACCTTAAGAACTTGAAACTTCAAAATTCTACAACCGACGCCGAAACCAACCAAACTACGTCCGATTGACCCAAAATTTTGCACACAAGTCGAATTCAATACTATGGACCTACTCCAACTTCCGGAATCCGGTTCCGACCCTGATATCAAAAATTCCACTACCGGTCCAAAACTCCAAAATTTTGACTTTCGTCATTTCAAGCCTAAATAAGCTGCGGACCCTCAAAACACATTACGGACACGCCCCTAAGCCCAAAATCACCCAACAGAGCTAACGGAATTGACGAAATTCCATTCCATAACTGTCTTCACACAGTTCCGACTACGGTCCAAATTCTAAGACTTAAGCTCTTTTTTAGGGACTAAGTGTCCCATAATACTCCGAAACTCCCTGCAATTCATCCCGACAAATTACAATAGCAGAAATAGATATGGGGAAATCAGTTAATAGGGGATCAGGGATCTAACTCTCAATATGGCCGGTCGGGTCATTACAATATGATATGAAGTTAATCCTATTGTTCTTAAACGATACAAGGGTGTATAAGAGTGGTTAATAAGTATTAGAAGTTATATGAATCAAGGACGTTGTAACCCGTATTTTTGGGTAATACTAGAGGTGATTAATACTCTCACGAGGTCATGTTTTAAGGTATTTGAATCATATAATATATGTATCATAAGTCTTGAAGTCAAACGAGTTATGAAATAAAAGTCGATAAAAGTTGTCGCAACTTACGTTCAAAATTTTACTTAAACATTAGGTCAAATGTTACTAAGCTTTTCTTCCAATTTACTTGGAATTAAGGGGTTATCTACACACCAAATAGAAGATCTATGAGTCTAGTTTCCAACTCATTAAATGGTTCGTCGATAAGATCTCGTATTAGAGAGATACTTGTGTTTTCACGAGACTGCGCCACACAGATCTCTATGAGGCCCACACTTAAATTGTTGCTCGTCCTCGAGCAATCAAACTACATTTATATATACACGACCTTTTTAAGCAATTCTCCTAATTCATCACACCAAGAATATTTAAAATAGACTAAGCACAAAAGTGTAACATCTTCACCTCAAGATTTGACTCACAAGTACCACGCATTATTCACAACTCACCCACTTACTCTAACATAGAGGTCACTGACATTACCTTTCCTTCATGAATCAAGTGTCCTCACACAACAAAAGAGAGTAGTTCCACACAATAAAATTTAAGAACACTTAGGAACTCAAGATAGAAAGAATTCACTCACTCTTAGAAATAATATTCATGTGCCACAAAAGATGCACCATAGGCTTTTCCGTAGTGTACTACTCTACTAATCGAGCTCATTCAGTCTAGGATCAAGTAGGACTTTATTTGGTTGTAATGTAGGTTGCGTGACGGGTAGGATACATTTAGATATAAGAGTGACTACACCTCCCTAAGCACTTTAATACATTTACTTTAACATTCAAACCTCATACTTATGTCAAACCAAACTCCGCCTTCACATCAATGTTATTACCTCATACTTCCTTAAGCACAATTACATCAAGAGTCACCACTTATCAAGGAATATATATTTTTTTCACAGCAATACAACTATTTTTTTTCCTTTTTTTTCAATTCAAGTGGCGCTCACTTTTTCAAAACAATGCACCTTTCTCCATATTTCATTAACTCCACTCAAATGCCAAACCAACCACCCCACACTTTAACTTTTACGCAATTCATAACACTTCAAGTGCTCATGAGAGGTTAGAGGGTTCAAATAGATGGTTAATTCAAACAAATGGGTAAGGCTTGTAATGTGGTTGCCAAAGAAACAAGATTACAGGCTCAAAGGGGTTAACTACGATACATAACAATTATGCGGGTAAAATATACATAGCTAGCTCAACAAAGAAAAGTCTATATCACTTCCAAGACTAAACAAAACTACTATTTCGCTTTGCAAACACACAGGGCAAGTTCTAGACATCAAATGCAATGCACATAATAACACAAAACCTCACACACACATGGCACTTAATTCACTCAGGATTGGATTCATCAAGACACTCTAGTCACAGAAGTTAAGCAAAGTTAAAATCATACAATATAAGGTACTTATACAAGAGTCAAAAACTGAGCGTAAGCGTCACAACCAAAGTACTCACTATTATTAAGGTATAACAAAGTCAAGAGATATTGCTTCAATTCAAAACACAACACAGTGGCTCCTCTTCCTAAAAATAAACTAACTACACCCAGTTCAAACAAAACCTTGGAAAAGAACCGCGGCACAAAGAAAAACCAAGGCGGAATTGCTACACTACCTTACAAAAGAAAATTGTCACGACCCAAATCCTAACTCAGGTCGCGATGGCGCACAACACCGTAGTCAGGAAAACCAATACCAATTTACTAATGGGTTTCATTTAATTTAGCAAAACATTTCCATCACTTACTTGATTTAATTTAAGACATTAATTGAAGATGAGTAACTTAGGAAAATCTCAAACAGAAATAGCCATAAGAGCCATAATTTAGCATTTACATCCCAAAAATAATGTCTACTACCGTGTGTGCCAGGAACTAGTGTCACAAGTCTACATGCATCTAGTAGAGTAGGAATCCAAAAGAACACAAGTTTGTCCTACTGTCTGAGGAAAATATCAACAGAAATAACAAAAGAAAGGAAACTCCAAGGTGCTGTTAGAAATCGTCAGGGAAACAACTCACTGTGAAGCCTCGACCAGGTATAAATCCGGAACGAGCTCCGGACTGATACCCGGATGCACCTGCCTCAGAACCTGTACAATTAAGTACAGAGTGTATCATGAGTACATAAACAATATGTACCGAGTAAGTATCCAATCTAATCTCGAAGAAGTAGTGACGAGAGGTCGACGTGACACTTATTAGGATCAAAATAATATGTTTTAAATGTAAGGTTAAGCAGGAATAACAATCATGAATAATAATGAAGACAGGAACATCAAATATCCTTACGTGTCAAGTTATCTAACATACAAAATACCTAGATTTCGTTTTTCATGATATTCAACAGATTCATAATCACAGAACACCCAAATGACTAACAAACACATAACATGCCGTGAACGTACGGCCGGTATGACGCGAAAATAAATGTGCATTGTCGAAGGGTCGAACGGCTCGAACCATAGATGTATCTGTTACACCGCTCACGAATCGAACATGCGACGCGGTTGACATAATAGTAGGGCTACCCCGCTCGCGAATCATACATGTGATGCGGGTACCCGTATATATACACATATTTAACAAGAACCAGGGAACTTAGTAGAAACATACTTACAGAGAAGGATTCAATAATATAAATTCATAATATAACCTCCTAGATGTTCACATAATAAATTCAAGGATATGATACAATCAAATCAACATTTAAGATTATAGATACGACACATAAGGCATGCTTGTGAATCCTAAACTCCCCGACATAACATAATAGTAGCTACATACAGACTCTCGTCACTTCGTGCGTGCGTAGCCCCCACAAATAAAGATATGCAATTATTTATATTCACCTATGGGGACCATTCTCTTACAAGGTTAGAAAGGAGACGTACCTCGTGTCAAGTCTATCTTCCGGGTCAAGAATGCGTCCGAGACCCCAAATTCGACGCCCAAGAACTCAAAGCTAGCGAAAGATCACATTAACAAGTCAATCTATGCTCAAAAGTCTGTAATTCTCCTACCTAAATGATCATTTCAACCTAAATTGAAGATTCCTAAAAAACACCCCTGGCCCACATGCTCGGATTCCGAACATTTTCGAAGAAAACAATCACCCATAGCCTAAGGATCAATATTATATAGTTTTTGTATGATTCCATTATCACTTTCTTAGAAATTTCCCATTTTTATCGAAAACCTTGGTTTTACTCTAAACCCATGATTTCTACTAATTCAAGGTGTTAATCTACCCAAGAATTCAAGTATTAAACTTAATTTATAGTAGGAATTACTTACCTTACAATAGCTAGGTCGATTATCTTCTTTGCATGCTCTCAAAATCGTCCAAGGATGAAGAAAAGTATTCAAAAATGGCTAAGTCCCGTATTTAAAACAACCCTCCTTGCCAACAGGTTTTTCGCACTTGCGACTCGAGGACCGCACCTGCGGTCTCGCATCTGCGGAGAAGGGGAAGGGGGCCTGGCTTTGCACCTGCGGCTCCTCTTCTTCGGAAAGGGGTCCGCATCTGCGAAAATTAGGCAGCTCCATCAGAGTTCGCACCTGCGAGGATGGGACCGCAGAAGCGGTCTCGCACCTGCGGCTAGCCCTCCGCAGGTTCGGTCGCACCAGATCTGGTGCACCAGCAGTCATTTAAGGCTAGTTTTTGCCTCGTGCGATGCTCGAAGGGCATCCGGGCCCACCCGAGACCCCGTCCAAATATACCAAAAAGTCCTAAATCATTATACGGACTCGCTCGAGCCTTAGGAACGTCTGAATCATTGCTAAATCTAAAAATCATACCCCAAAACCTATTGGATCAAACTTAAGAACTTTAAGTTCTTGAATTCACTTTCAACATGCCGAAACGTACCTATACTACTTGGAATGACACCAAATTTTGCGAGCAAGTCATAAATGACATAACGGAACTATTCCCGGTCACGAAATTCCGTTTGGACCTCAATAACATAAAAACACATTCCAAACCTCAATTTGAACTTAAGGAAATTCTTATTTCGCTATTAGGCGCTGAAATGCTCCCGGGTCATCCAAAACCCGTTCCGAACATTCTCCCAAGTCCGAAATCATCATACGAACCTACCGGAACCTTCAAATCTCGATTCCGAGGTCATTTACCAAATATATTGACCGAAGTCAAACTTGGCCTTAAAGGCAACCTTAAGGAACTAAGTGTTCCTAAACCACTCCAAACTCCTCCAAACCTCGAACCACCCATCCCCGCAAGTCATAAATCAGCAAAAGCAACTACGGAAAGTCTCATATAGGGGCATGGGGTTCTAGAATGCAAAACGACCGGTCGGGTCGTTACATTCTCCACCTCTTAAATAAATGTTCATCCTCGAACGGGTCTAGAATCATACCTGGAGTGCTAAATAAGTGTGGATATCTACTTCGCATGTCCTCCTCGGACTCCCAAGTCGCCTCCTCGACTGGTTGGCCCCTCCACTAGACCTTTACGGTGGAAACCCTCTTGGACCTCAACTGGCGATCCTGCCTGTCAATGATAGCAACTGGCTCTTCCTCGTAACCCAACCTCTCATCTAGCTGAATGGTGCTGAAATCCACCACGTGAGAGATGTCAGCATGGTACCTCCGAAGCATGGACACATGAAAAACCGGATGAACTCCTGATAAACTGGGAGGTAAAGCGATCTCATAAGCAACCTCTCCAACTCGCCTCAACACCTCAAATGGACATATAAACCTTGGGCTCAGCTTACCTTTCTTCCCAAACCTCATAATTCCCTTCATCGGCAAGACTTTCAACAGAACTTTCTCGCCCTCCATAAATGATAAATCACGCGCCTTCTGGTCTGCGTAACTCTTCTGTCTGAATTGTGCTGTGCGAAGTCTCTCCTGAATCAACTTTACCTTTCCCAAGGCATCCTTCACCAGATCGGTGCCATACAACTTAGCCTCGCCAGGCTCAAACCACCCGATGGGAGAACAACATCGTCGACCATACAAGGCCTCAAATGGAGCCATATCAATGTTGTACTGATAACTATTATTATAAGAAAACTCGGCCAAAGGCAAAAACTGGTCCCACTGCCTTCCAAAGTCAATCACACATGCTCTGAGAATGTCCTCTAATATCTGAACTGTCCTCTCTGACTGTCCGTCAGTCTGAGGGTGAAATGATGTGCTGAGCTCTACCCGGGTTCCCAACTCACTATGGACTGCTCTCCAGAAGTGCGAGGTGAACTGGACCTCGATCTGATATAATGGACACCGGCACACCGTGCAACCGAACTATCTCCCGAATGTAGATCTGGGCCAACCTCTCTGATGTATAGGTAGTAGCTACTGGAATGAAATGCGCTGACTTGGTCAACCTTTCCACAATGACCCAAACCGCATCAACCTTCCACAAAGTCCAAGGTAACCCAACTACGAAGTCCATAGTGATGCGCTCCCATTTCCACTCAGGTATAGGCATATGCTGAAGTAGGCCTCCTGACCTCTAGTGCTCATACTTAACCTGCTGGCAATTTAGGCATCTAGCCACATACTCCACTATGTCTTTCTTCATCCGCCTCCACCAGTAATGCTGCCTCAAGTCACGATACATCTTCGTAGCACCAGGATGAATAAAATACCGTGAACTATGAGCCTTCTCTAGAATCCTCTCCCTCACGCCATCAATATTAGGGACACATAAGCAACCCTGAAGTCTCAGAACACCATCCTCGCCAATAGAAACCTCCTTGGCATCGCCATGCACCATTGTCTCCTGGAGAGCTACCAAGTGCGAATCATCGAACTACCGAGCTCTGATCTCCCCCATCACTGAAGACTGAGCAATAACACGTGCAAGAACTCGACTGGGCTCTGAAAGGTCCAACCTCACCAAGCGATTAGACAAGGACTGAGTGTCCAAGGCTAGAGGTCTCTCCTCCGCTGAAATGTAAGCCAAGCTACCCATACTCTCCGCCTTTCTGCTTAAGGCATCTGCAACAACCTTCGCCTTGCCCGGATGATAAAGAATGGTGATGTCATAATCCTTCAGCAACTCAAGCCACCTGTGCTGCCTCAAATTAAGATCCCTCGGATTGAACAAGTGCTGCAAGATGCGGTGGTCAGTATAAACCTCAAAAGACACCCCGTACAAGTAGTGCCTCCAAATCTTAAGAGCATGAACAATCACCGCCAACTCCAAGTCGTTCACAAGGTAATTCTTCTCATGAACCGTCAGCTGACGTGAAGCATATGCAATAAATAGCCCCTTCTGCATCAACACACATCCCAAAACAACTCGTGAAGCATCGCAATAAACTGTATACATCCCAGAACCAGAAGGCAAAACTAGAACTGGTGCTGAGGTCAATGTTGTCTTGAGCTTCTGAAAGCTCGCCTCACACTCGTCGGACCATCGAAACGGGGCATTCTTCTAAGTCAATATAGTCAGAGGAGTTGCAATGGATGAAAATCCCTCCATAAATTGACGATAATAACCTGCCAGACCCAAGAAGCTCCTGATCTCTGTAGCTGAAGTACGGCGTGGCCAACTCTGAACTGCCTCAATCTTCTTAGGATCCACCTTGATACCCTCTCCGGATACCACATGTCCCATTAATGCCACATAATCCAACTAAAACTCACACTTGGAGAACTTTTCATACAACTTTTGTTTTCGCAAGGTCTGGAGCACAACTCTCAAATGCTTCTCGTGTTATCCCAAGCTACGTGAGTAAATCAGGATGTCATCAATGAAGACGATGACAAAAGAATCAATATAAGGCCTGAACACCCTGTTCATCAAGTCTATAAATGCTGCTGGGGCATTAGTCAAGCCAAAGGACATCACCAGGAACTCATAATGACCATATCTCGTACGAAAGGCAGTCTTCGGAACATCCAACTCCCGAATCTTCAGCTTATGGTACCCCGATCTCAAATCAATCTTAGAAAACACCCGAGCACCCTGCAACTGGTCAAACAAATCATCGATACACGAAAATGAGTACTTGTTCTTGATGGTGACCCTGTTTAACTGGCGGTAATCAATATACATTCGCATAGTCCCATCCTTCTTCTTCACAAATAACACTAGAGCACCCCAAGGTGACACACTCGGTATGATAAACCCCTTAGCCAACAACTCCTCAAGTTGTTCTTTCAATTTCTTCGGAGCCATACGGTAGGGAGGAATAGATATAGTCTAGGTGCCTGGAGCCAAGTCAATACAAAAATCAATGTCACTATCTGGTGGCATGCCTGGCAGGTCTGAAGGAAATACATCAGCAAACTCTCAAACTACCGTTACTGAATCTATCGTCGGAGACTAGGCGGTGGTGTCCCGCACATAAGCAAGATAAGCCAAAAATCCCTTCTCGACCATGCATCGAGCCTTCAGGAAAGAAACAACCCGACTAGCAGCACTAACTGGGGAACCTCTCCACTCTAATCTCGGAAACTCGGGCATGGCTAGAGTAACAGTCTTGGCATGGCAATCTAGAATGGCATGATAGGGAGATAGCCAATCCATGCCCAGGATGACCTCAAAATCAACCATATCAAGCAACATGAGGTCCGTTATGGTCTCGAACCCACAGAATGTAACCACGCAAGACCGATATATCCTGTCCACAACCACAGAATCGCCCATAGGAGTGGACACATAAACATGAGTACCCAAAGACTCACGAGGAATATCCAGGAAATGAGAAAACAAGACTGATACATATGAATAAGTGGATCCTAGATCGAATAATACCGATGCATCTCTATCGCATACTGAAATAATACTTGTGATCACGGTATCTGAGCCACTACATCTGACCTGGACGGAATAACATAGAATATGGCTGGAGCGCCGGATGACTGACCTCCACCGGAATGAACAGGAGCTGCCTGAGCTCCCCTTGCCTGGCCTCCACCCCTAGGACGACCTTTACCAGCTTATCCTCCACCTTTGGGTGACCGAACCGCCGGTGCTGAAACCATAGGCTGATAACTCTACTGCACGGCCTTTCCCCGAAGCTTGGGACAAGTCCTCTTAGTATGACCTAGATCTCTGCACTTATAACAACCTTTCGGCGCCATAGCCTACTGCCCTGAAGGACCCTGAATGGCCAGAGGACGGTATGAACTCTCTATCATAGCACTGAAATAAGGACTGGAAGACCCCTGATGTCTGGAATACCCGTTGGAGAAACCCTGTATGGCTGGTGGGCGATAAGAACTCTCCGGCATGGCTCTGAAATAAGGCCTCGTAGGAGCACCTCGGGGTGGTGGTGGGGGTACTGAATATGGGGTCCTACTAGGTTGGCCCCTACCAAACTGACATCTGCCCATGGCTGGAACACCTCTAAAATCCTCCGAGAATCTAGCTCTCTTATCTTGCTGCCCCTGCTCTCTGCCCCTCGATCGATAACCCTCAATCCTGCGAGCAATATCTACCACAAGCTGATAAGGAGTTCCCATCTCCACCTCTCGGTCCATGTTGGCCCTAATACCTGAGTGCAACCCAGCTACAAATCTCCGCACTCTCTATGCATCAGTAGGAAGTATCATGAGTGCATGACGAGACAACTTAGAAAACCTAGCCTCGTAGTCGGTCACTTACATCTGACCCTACTCCAGCTGCTCAAACTGATACCGCATCTCTTCCCTCTCAGAGGGTGGAATATATATGTCCAGGAATAACTGAGTGAACGGCTCCCAAGTGAAGGGAGGAGAATCTGCCGGTCTGCCAAGAATGTAGGACTGCCACCATCTGCGGGCCCTGCCCTCTAGCTGAAAAGTAGTGAAGTCAACTCCATGGGACTCCAGTATCCTCATGTTGTGTAGTCTGTCCCTGCACCTATCAATAAAGTCTTGGGCATCCTCATGACGCTCACCTTCGAATACAGGAGGGTGCAGTCGGGTCCATCTATCTAATAACTTCTACGGATCATCGTCCGCATATGATCGGGGCTCAAGTATTGTTGCTGCTACTGGATTAACCCCGCCCACATGCAGTGTATCCGGGGTCTAATATACTGTTGTTGCATGTCCTGCGGTTTGGGCAGTAGGAGTCTGTGCTCCCCCTTATGCCTGAGATGTGGCAGGATCCGTTGGAAATAAACCAACCTGAGTCATGGTGTCCATGAACCGCAGCATACGGCCCATGACCTCCTGGAATCCTGGCGCCGTCATAAAGTCCAACGGGGTAGGATCTGCTTGGGGCACCTCGCCATGCTTCTCAATAATGGGATCCTCTATTGGATCCACTGGCGGTGCAACTGGAACGGCTCTGGGACGCCCTCATCCTCTACCTCGGGCTGGTGCCCTCCCCCGACCTCTGCCACAGCCAGTGACGATGGGGGTAGCGGCCCCTCCCCAGTTCGGAACGTCGGCAGCGCACGTCCTCACCATCTGTGAGAGAATGAAAGAGAAAGATTTAGTATACCATCAACTGCACGATAGAATATGAATAAAGAGAGATTTCCTGATACCCAATAGCCTCCCGAATATAAATACAGACGTCTCTGTCCAATCCGCAAGACTCTATTGAGTTTGCCCGTAACTTGTGAGACCTACGTGAACCTATAGCTCTGATACCATG
Source organism: Nicotiana undulata (assembly GCA_005239495.1). Lineage (NCBI taxonomy): Eukaryota > Viridiplantae > Streptophyta > Magnoliopsida > Solanales > Solanaceae > Nicotiana > Nicotiana undulata. The sequence continues at coordinate 73,457 of ML254324.1, read as the reverse complement.
TTGTCCCGACCCAAATCCTAACTCAGGTCGTGATGGCGCCCAACACCGTAGTCAGGCAAACCAATACCAATTTACTAATGGGTTTCATTTAATTTAGAAAAACATTTCCATCACTTACTTGATTTAAATTTAAGACATTAATTGAAGACGAGTAACTTAGGAAAATCTCAAACAAAAATAACCATAAGAGCCGTAATTTAGCATTTACATCCCAAAAATAATGTCTACTAACGTGTGTGCCAGGAACTAGTGTCACAAGTCTACAAGCATCTAGTAGAGTAGGAATCCAAAAGAACACAAGTCTGTCCTACTGTCTGAGGAAAATATAGACAGAAATAACAAAAGAAAGGAAACTCCAAGGTGCTGTTAGAAATCGTCAGGGAAGGAGATCACCGTGAAGCCTCGACCAGGTATAAATCAGGAACGAGCTCCAGACTGATACCCAGATACACCTGTGTCAGAACCTGTAAAATTAAGTACAAAGTGTAGCATGAGTACATAAACAATATGCACCCAGTAAGTATCCTGTCTAATCTCGAAGAAGTAGTGACGAGAGGTCGACGTGACACTTACTAGGGTCAAAATAATATGTTTTAATTGTAAGTCTAAGCAGTAATAACAATCATGAATAATAATGAAGACAGGAACATCAAATATCCTTACGTGTCAAGTTTACTAGCATACCAATTACCTAGATTTCCTTTTTCATGATATTCAACAGATTCATAATCATAGAACACCCAAACGACTAACAAACACATAACATGCCGTGAACGTACGACCGGTACGACGCGAAAATAAATGTGCACTGTCGAAGGGTCGAACGGCTCAAACCATAGATGCATCTATTACATCGCTCACGAATTGAACATGCAACGCGGTTGAAATAATAGTAGGGCTACCCCACTCGCGAATCATACATGCGACGCGGGTACCCGTATATATACGCATAATTAACAGGAATTAGGGAACTCAGTAGAAACATACTTACAGAGAAGGATTCAATAATATAAATTTCAGAATATAACCCCCTAGATGTTCACATAATAAATTCAAGGATATGAGACAATCTAAATCAACATTTAAGATTATAGATACGGCACATAAGGCATGCTTGTGAATCCTAAACGCCCCGACATAACATAATAGTAGCTACACACGGACTCTCGTCACTTCGTGCGTGCGTAGCCCCCACAAATAAATACATGCAATTATTTATATTCACCTATGGGAACCAATCCCTCTTACAAGGTTAGAAAAGAGACTTACCTCGTGTCAAGTCTACCTTCCGGGTCAAGAATGAGCTCGAGATTCCAAATTCGACGCCCAAGAACTCGAAGCTAGCCAAACATTACATTAACAAGTCAATCTATGCTCAAAAGTCTGTAATTCTCCTACCTAAAAGATCATTTCAACCTAAATTGAAGAATCCTAAAACACATCTCGGGCCCACATGCTTGGATTCCGTAAATGTTCGAAGGAAACAATCACCCATAGCCTAAGGATCAATATTATATAGTTTTTGTATGATTCTATAATCACTTTCTTAGAAATTTGTTATTTTTATCGAAAACCTAGGTTTTACTCTAAACCCATAATTTCTATTAATTCAAGGTGTTAATCTACCCAAGAATTCAAGTATTAAACTTAATTTATAGTATGAATTACTTACCTTACAGTAGCTCGATTATCTTCTTTGCATGCTCTCAAAATCGTCCAAGGATGAAGAAAAGTGTTCAAAAATGGTTAAGTCTCGTATTTAAAACAACCCTCACTGCCTATAGGTTTTTTGCACCTGCGGTCTGGCATCTGCGAGTAAACTCTCGCATCTGCGGAGAAGGGGATGTCGGCCTAGCTTCGCACTTGCGGAGCGGAGTCCGCACCTGCGGCTCCGCTTCTGGGGAAAGGGGTACGCATCTGCGGAAAATAGGCAGCTCCCTCGTAGGTCGCACCTGCGAGGCTGGGACTGCAGAAGCGGTCTCGCACCTGTGGCTAGACCTCCGCAGGTGCAGCCGCACCAGATCTGGTGCACCAGCAGTCATTTAAGGCTAGGCGTTTGCCTCGCGCGATGCTCTAAGGGCATCCGAGCCCACCCGAGACCCTGTCCAAATATATCAACAAGTCCTAAATCATTATACGGACTCTCTCGAGCCTTCGGAATGTCCGAAACAACGCTAAATCTAAACATCATACCCCAAAATCTATTAAATCAAACTTAAGAACATTAAGTTCTTGAATTCACTTTTAACACGCCGAAATGTAACGATACTACTCGGAATGACACCAAATTTTGCGAGCAAGTCATAAATGACATAACGGAACTATTCCCGGTCTCGAAATTCTGTTAGGACCTTGATAACACAAAAACACGTTCCAAACCTCAATTTGAACTTAAGGAAATTCTTATTTCTCTATTAGGCGCTGAAACGCTCCTGGGTCATCCAAAACTCGTTCCGAACATATGCGCAAGTCCGAATCATCATACGAACCTACCGGAACCTTCGAATCTCAATTTAGAGGTCGTTTACCAAAAATATTGACCGAAGTCAAACTTGGCCTTAAAGGCCAACCTTAAGGAACTAAGTGTTCCTAAACCACTCCGAACCTCGAACCATCCGTCCCTGCAAGTCATAAACCAGCAAAAGCAACTACGGGAAGTCTCATATAGCGGCACGGGGTTCTAGAACGCAAAATGACACGTCGGGTCGTTACAAAAATATTTTTGTTTTTTTTTATTTAAACTTAAATCCCTCAAGAAAATTGTCTAATAGATCCATCGTCGGGAAAAGTCCAATCTTTTTTTTTTATTTTTTTTTTAAAAATTATTCAATTAACTAACACAACTAAAATAGCATAGAAAGTCACCCAGCAATCTTCTCACCCCACACTTAAAATTGTGCATTTTCCCCAATGCACATCATAACTATTAGAGGGTAAAAGAAACTCTCTGGTAGGCCAAAGGCCAAAGCACTAGCATCTCATGGGGTACTCAGACTTCTCCCAGGCCTGGTACTTCATGCGGTACCTCACACTTAGTTCCAACTAATGGTTTGCTATTGCATCCTTCCAATGGCTTTGCGCTTCATGCTCCTAAAAAATCAAAATCGACACTACAAAAATAATATAATACAAAAATAATATTAAAAAAAATAAAAGAAAGCAGTAAAGTTGGGTTGCCTCCCAACAAACGCTTAATTTAACGTCGTGACACGACATGAATCACTTTTTGCCTCCACTTTGAGCTTATGAATTCAACCCCAAGTTTTGATTCAAGATTATGATTATGCTCCTGGGGTGGTGGAACGAATCTGACTGGCCCAATAAAACAATGTAGTATTCTGCAATTCTTGGCCTTTGGATGAGGTGTGTATTCACGGCTTTCTGGAATGAAGAATTCCAGAATGTAGACATCTTGTTCCTTACTCCTTGACTCCTCAAGTGGCTCAGACGACTCTATTCCCATATCATCATCCAAACACAGTGTGGAAAAGTGCTTGGAGTGTGGACCAATGCGCTCAACTACATAAACATTGGGATTGTCAACATCCTCAACACTAATGACACTAGAGTCAACTAAATATGTATCCTCAATATCCTTGGTTGACTCTAGTATCACTTCTATGACATCGGCATCCTCAAAATCTAGTTCGGTTGATTGTTGGTGTTCTACTCTGGCCTTCTCCTCTAGCTCATCCTCATATTTTTTTAAATCTTCCAGTATAATGGCAATTTCTGCAGCCAATTCATACTCACATTGGCTACTATCCACAATGTCAACTTGATGCGCTTTACAAGGTTCAATTAATTTATTTGCTTGAGCCTCCAAGTTGTGAATAGTTGCTTCTTGCCTTTGTACCCGCAGTTGTATCTCATCATATTGTTCCATAAGGCACTTTAGCATATCCTCGATCTCTTTCAGGTCCTTATACCTGGGTTCTTTGTTCCTATTAACTTCACAAGAAAAAGAAAAACCATCAAAGTAAGGGGTTGGGGGGAGATAAGAAATATAAGCACAACCACGAATGTGAACATCTTGACCACCACACATATCACACACATTCCACACATAAGATTGAGTTGGTGCACATAAATCGCTCTCGGGAATATTTTTGATAATTTTGCCCTGGGTGGTTTCCTCCACTAAATGCATAAGGAGGATCAAAAGTAGAATTACCAACATCAAAACTCTCATAATTCCAAGATGACATGTCTTTCAGATCAAAAATAAAAAAAAATTAAAAATAAATAAATAATCAAATACACGAAAACAAAAATAAAAGTTCAAACTTGCAACCTAGAAATATGTACACATACAGCTACACCGTTAGTTCCCCGACAACGGCGCCAAAATTTGATCACGCCCAACTATGCCTTATACAAAGGACTAAGCGGTCGTCGCAAATATAATCCGGTTTACAAGTCCGAAGTTGAATCCCACAAAGAACTAAGGCTTAGCTACAGTTGTTCGCTATCACCAAGAATACTAGCTTGAACAATTCCTAACTTATAGATATTAATATTCTTGTGTTTAACTAACTAACTAATAAATTAACACTAAAGATACTACAGGTTGGAGAAAAGATTAAGGAGGTCTAGAGTTATGATTTCCTCAATTGTCGGAATCCTTCCCGTTGTGTCTTCTATAATTTCGCCTAAGTATTCTCTATCGATCATGAGCGCTCTGCGTGTTGTAATTCTCTCCCGAGTAATTATGACAATTTACTAGACATACTCTCCCGAGTTACGCTAGATGGCTTTAATTACAGCTCACTTAGATCGCACCCAAGGTTTCGTTATCCCTAATCCCACCTTTAAACCCTTGGTTATTGATTCCTCACATACGTCGGGAGTGATATTGTTCAAAAACTACCTAAATATGCACTCTCTCCCGAGTAATACACACTAAATAGGCACAGTCGATTGAGAGCTCTTCAACCAACCACAATATAAACGTAGTTGAACAAGTAGATAAATCCAAAGGCTCAATTATATAAAAACATAACAAGAATTTATCCTACAAAAGGTTCCATCAAAACCTTAGATAACAAATTAGCTATTCATAATAGTATGTAAAACTACAATATTAAAAGTCATAGCCAACAATGAAAAACAGGAAGAGGAAGGAAAAACTCGTAGAAGAATTCTCCGCCTTGATCCTATTGTATCTTCGCCTCCTTAGGTCGAATCTCTGTCAAAAATATGTCCAATCCCTCAAAATACCGTTTTTCCATGTATATATACCAAGTAGGGTCGGGACCAAACAATTATACCTTCCTCTACACGAAAAAGGACAGTTTTCAAGTCTGGAGTAGCGCAGCCGCGCTAAGACCACGCTCCGGCCACGCACATCGACAAGTATTCTGCCCCAATCCACGTCAGGTCCGCGGTCGCAGTTTCGACCGCATTTTTCACCCTATTCCATTTGGAATTTGAAAAAACGTAAAACATGAAAGTTGTAACCCTTTGAGTTAGCTTTCCAACCATATATTATATATCCCAAATGGATTCGGATAAAAAGTTATATCCATTTTACTAGACAGTGCGCAATATGCCTACTCGTGTCATTTATCTTATTCTTGACTAAGGAGTTGTGACATTTGCATAGCTTGAGATTGGGAAGTGTATACAAGTTATGTTAAGCTATCCATTTCTATCTTTTTCACGACTCCAATTTTACATAATATAATGAACGAGCTTCCAAAGATACACCACTCTTAGAAGCTAGCAGTACTTGCTATTGTTTCCCTTCTTATGGAACTTTTGATGTTGATATTTCTTCTCTTATTATTATGTTAACAATGTTGTTGGTACTTCCTGTTCTTATAAGATGCATGATAAAGATTTAGTCCTAATAACGTGTACGGAGTATACCAACCTTACGTCACTCCGAAGTTCAAAATGTGATTCCAATGAGTCCATCATGCATTATATATTACCTATTTTACTATACTGAGCCACGCTATAGTCGGCCAGGTATGGAACCTATTGTGAAACCATTGATCAGTTGAGTTTTACCGAGCCTTGCGATGGTCGAGTACGTTTTTACCGAGCCTATTATGACTGAGTACGATATGATGATAGTGATGCCCACATAGGCGTACGATATATATATATATATATATATATATCACGCATTTCATATCAGTAGCCCTCAGAGGTACCTAGATGTTACAGGTTGTATATTCTCAATCTCTGTTTACATTACTATTTTTACTTATGCTTTCCTGCCTTACATACTCAGTACTTTATTCGTACTGACGTCCTTTTATTTTTAGATGATGCTTGTCGTGCTTCAGGTTAGGTAGACGTAGCTCCCCAGTAGGATGCCCGGTTGAGCGATTATTGGCGAGATCCCTCTCCGTACTTGGCGTGGTCTTGGTATGCATTTTTTTATAGACATTATGGGTATGTCGGGGCCCTGTTCTGGAAATGTTGCAGCACTTATATTCCTTTAGAGGCTCATAAATAGGTGTTGACGTTTGGATTTCCTTGTCGGCTGATTTTTGTTGTATAGTCTCTCATGGTAGCTTGCCAGCTCGTACATTATATATAGCTTCATGACAGCCTTGTCGGCCCATGTTATATATGTTCATGCTATTATATGGCATTGTTGGCTGTTTAGGAATCATGTCTACCATTTATATTGATCTCATCGTCCCTTATAGATAATAATAAAGGTTAGATAAAATATGCGTTGGTGCTTGGCAGGTATGGCCCGGGTGCCAGTCATAGCCCTCCAGTTTGGGTCGTGACATAAAAGTCCGGAGTAAAATCCCACAGAGAACTAAGGTTTCACTATAATTGTTAAGTATCACTAAGAATACAAGTTTGAACAATTCTTAAGTTATAAATATTAAGATTCTTATATCTAATTAACTAACAAATTAAAGTAGTAGATTAACAACTAAAGATACTAGGGGTTGGAGAAAAGAATAATGAGGTCTAGAGTTATGATTTTCTCATTTGTCAAAATCTTTCCCGCTATGTCTCTATAATTTCGCCTAATTATTCGGGGCAAAATTGGACCGAGGAAATTTGGAACGTGGAGATGCTTATTATGAGGTTTTTGCAAACCAAAGGGCTTAGTTTGGCCGAGGTCGACCGGTGATCAACAGGGCGAATCGCCGAGTGGTCCATCACGACCGAGGAGGAGCATCATAGATAGAAATAACGATTAGTTTTTCATTGGGATCCCCAGAGGGAATATTCTGTTGAATTTTTTCTCTGTTTTTACTTTTTAGAGTTCTTTGGGAATATCCCTTATAAATAGTAAGAGAGATAGGGCAAAAGGCATGTAATATGCTATATGATAAGAACATTTTCGAAAAGTAAGCTCTCTATATAAGTACAAAGAACAACTTTCTGAAGAGATTCGACCTTTTTGGATTATCTATTGTCATTTCCACAAGATCCGAGAAAGTGTACAATATTTTCTTGTATTCTTGTGATTCATCATTATCAGAGGAAGGAATCATTCACCTTATTCGATATTGGGTGAATCTTCCTTCTTATTTACATTTATTTCCATTTAATGTTATTTAATGCTTGATACTTCTTTCATATTATTACATTCGACGCATTAATTGCTAGCACTTTAATTCTGTCACACCTTTCACACTGTCAATCCAAGATCTGAAGTTATTATCTTTAACTAGGATTAACTCTTTTTAATAATTGATTAATTAGTTTACTTGAAAAATATTTTTTGGTCAAACAATACTCTCTCGAGCTATGCTAGCTAGCACTAATTCACCGCTCACTATGATCGCACCAAGGTTTCGTTATCTTTAATCCCGCCTTTAAACCCTCCATATTGATCTCTCACATACGTTAGGGGTGATTTTGTTTAAAAACTACCTAAATGTGTACCATCTCACAAGCAATACACACTAAATAGGCACGGTCAATTGATGGCCATTCAATCAACACCAACAAACACGTAGTTAAATAAGTAGAGAAATCTAACGGCTTAATTATATAAAACATAACAAGATTTTATCCTACAAGAGGTTCCATAAAAACATTATTTAACAAATTAGTTACTCATAGTCATGCTAACAATCATAATAATAATTGAAATCATTAAAATACAGATTAAGGAAGAACAGAAGAGAAAACTCTTGCGATTCATTGCTTCCAAGTATTCCCGTAGCCTTTTTTGCCTTTCCAATAATATCTCCTCCATAATAAAGAGGTTTACAACCCCTTTTATACATGTTGGGGGCGTGTAGGGTCGAAACTACCAAGTCCTAGCCAAATTGGGTAAAATTTGTCCTTCGGCGTCTCGCCTGGCACCTAGCGCCAACCTGGTCACCTAACCTTTTAAACTTTTGTGTTCTGCTGCCCTTGACTTTTTGGTTGGTGCCTGGCGCGAACCTGGGCACCAAAGGCATACTTCCTCTAAATGCTTCCTTTTTTACTTCAATTTGCATGCAAGTTTTCCAAATCACTTTCAATTGACTCCTACACATATAAATATCATTATTGAGCTCGAGTCATAAATATTCACACCCAACTTAACAAGATCGAGGAATAATGCAAGGCACATTACATGCAAAAACATGGATTTTTAGCCTAACATCACCAGCACTTGTTTAACAAACACATCAACAACTTTTTTCAGCTTCAGCACTTCTATCTAAACACGTAACTACTTATCTATAAAATCAGTTCCAGCACTTTAAAAGTACTTTTAAGCAACTAATTTTTTCAGCTAATCCAAACAGGATCTTAGTCCTTTATATATGTATTAATGGCTCAATAGTTCGTGCAATCGTCATAGTTGCATGCTCATGACTAGGTAGTGTTGGTCATTAAAGTATTGTACATAGCTGAATAGAAGAATCCACTGAATCCTTAATCTCATTAAAATTGGATCGCATTTAAACATATTTTGTCGCATATAAAAAGTGATATTGTGCAACAAAGCTTGTAGCATTATTAAAGGTTTGTTTGATCCAAGCGTCTCGACTTGGAAGCAAACGAACAATATACGGCTTGATACAACTGTAGGAGAGGGTACTAGTCAGGTGCTTCCAGCCAGAGCAGGCTAAAGTGAGGCTCAGAGTGAGATTCCGTCCCATACCTCATCTACTATGTCTTCTACAGAGGATATTAATAGGGACCCAACACCTCCAGTTCCTCTGTGTGGAACTACAGACCACTATATGCGTAGTGCGGTGCAGTTGTTGACTAGATTGGTAGCTGCTCAGGCTTAGAGGCAGAATATTGGTGTTGCTGATAAACCAGTTAGTGCGAGAGTTCGTGATTTTATTAATCAAGACCCTCCAGTGTTTACCAAATCAGACCCCAAGGAGGACCCACATTATGCAAGATAGTGATACTAAGGCAATAGAGTTGGCTTCCTGTCGGTTACGGGATTTAGCGATTTTCTGGTATGATTGTTGGGAGAGATCAAGGGGTCCGAACGCTCCCCTAGTTGTGTGGAAGGAATTTTCTGAGACGTTTCTTCGTCACTAGTTGCCAGTTGAGATACGACGAGCTAGAGCTGATAAGATCTTGAACCTTCGACAGGGCAATATGAGTGTGGGAGAGTATAATATGCAGTTTGATTCTTTATCAAGGTATGCTCCCCATATGGTGGCCGAGATGAGTGATAGAGTGCACTTGTTTGTGAATGGTTGGGACCACATCTGATAAGTGAGTGCACACCAGCCTCTTTAGTAGAGGGCATGGATATTTCCCGTATTCAAGATTATGCCCAAATACTAGAGGATCGTAAGCGCCAGCAAAGGGAGGATAGGGAGCAAGATAGGGGCGAACATAAGAGGGCGATATTTGCAGGGTATTCTAATGACTTTAAAGGTAGTATCAGGTGTTACACCCCATGTTTTCGTACGTAAAAGTACACCATAAGTAAATTAATGGAAGATTGGAAATGAGATGTTACATCCCACATTTTCATATGTTAAAGTTTCGTCATAAGTTAATCGACGTAAGTTCGGGAATGAGATTATTTTGAGATTATAAGCATTTTGCTATTTCAAACAAGTGATGAGTAAATTCGTGAAGGTGAGAGAGTAAACAAATCGAAGAAAATAAATTTCATCGAAGTTTAACATTTTGAGATAAAATACGGTCCAAGCTACAATACCCGGTATTTATGGACAAATGCCATACAAGGTACCGCATGACCATGATAGTAAATTATATTATAGTAAGATATATAAAGTGTGTTAAAAGTGAGTAGTATTAAGTAATTTTAGATAATTCTTAATGTGATTACCCAAAAAAAGGTCATCCCGCGTATTTCTAGCTAAATCTGTGTTTCGAGGTCACGAGAACCTCCTTCTATCTCACCTTGATTTGCGTGCACATCCCGGGCATGTAGCCGGGAAGCCGTCATGAGGAAATCTAATGAAAATAATATTTTTGTATTGAAAATTGAGTAAAGTTGACTTTGGTCAACATTTTTGGTAAACGGACCCGGACCTGTGATTTGACGATCCCAGAAGGTCCGTAGGAAAATATGGGACTTGGGCGTATGCCCGGAATCGAATTCCGAGGTCCCAAGTTCGAGAAATGAATTTTTGAAGAAAATTATTTTCTGAAAAATATAAAGGTTTTTGAAAATAAAATTCTATGTGAAACCTATGGTATCGGGCCCGTATTATGGTTCCGGGGAACGGTACAAGTCCTATATATTATATTTGTTATGTCTGTGAAATTTGGTAAGAAACGGAATTCATTTGACGTGATTCGGACCTATAATGCAGAAGTTGAGGTTTAAAGAAATTGTGAGAAATTTCATTGATTTTGAGGGTTAACTCGATGTTTACTATGTTATTTTGGTGATTTAATTACACGGATAAGTCTGTAGGATGTTTTCGAGGTTGTGTGCACTGTTGGTTTGGAGTTCCGAGTGCTCGGGTGAGTTTCGGGTAGGTCTCGGGGTGTGTTAGGCATAGATCATAGTTGTTGCAGGTTCAGAGAATTTAAAATCTCTGAACCCGCCAGTGTGGTCCGCGATCCCTCTTTCGCGGTCCGCGGTGGGAGCCCTCGCGGCCGCGGTCGCCTTTGCGCGATCCGCGGTGGAGATACCTTCGCGGCTGCGGTCGTTTTAGCGCGGTCCGCGGTGGGTGGTCCTAAGAGGGGTATAAATAAGTGAAACTTTCAGTATTTTCTTCATTTTTCAAGACCCAAAAACATAAGAGGCGATTTTCCAAGCACACTTTCTTCTCCAAAACGTTTGTAAGTGATTTCTAACTCACTTTCTTCACTCCTTAACTTTTTTCTACAAGATTTCATCCTAGAATCTAAGGTTTTCAAGGTGAAATTGGGAATTTTTGGTAAAGCCTAAGAATATTGAAATTTGGGGATTTAGACCTCAAATTGAGGTCGGATTCCAAAACCATTTTTATATTCGGGCTCGGGGGCGAATGGGTAATCGGGTTTTGGTCCGAACTTCGGGTTTGGACCGAGCGGGTCCGGGTTCGATTTTGACTTTTTGGGAAAACCCTTAGAAAACTCACTTCCCTACATTAGAAATGATTCTTTTAGCATTTATTGATATAATCAAGCAACTTGTGGCTAGTTTCGAGTCCTTGGGAGACGAGTTTGGAGTTTCGCGCGCATTCTTGACCCGGAAAGTAGGTTCGACACGAGGTGAGTCTCCTTTCTAACCTTGTAAGAGGGAATTGTCCCCATAGGTGATCTAAATGACTATGTGTTGATGTTTTTGGGGGCTACGTACGTACACAGTAACGAGAGTCTGTACGTAGCGGCTATTATTGTTATGTCCGGGTAGTTAGGCCCACATCATGCCTTGTGTTTTTCCTCGAAACGAATTTTATGCTTCATAAATTCATGTTATATGTAGCTTTGTTCCCTGAGATCATGGAATTTGATAATTTAAAGGAATTGTTCGCGAGAAAGTAATTTATGAAGAATATTGTGTGTGCATGTGACCGCTTCGCAATTTACATTCCGCGAGCGGAGTGTTATTTCCCCCACTCTCATGGGAGCGGTTGGTACGCCACTGCGGATTGAAAGATACATTATGGTTCGGGTCGTTCGACCCTCGGCAGTGCACAGATATGATTAATATGATGGCTCAGGCCGGTTGTCCTTACCCCGTATGCGCATGCTAGATTGTTAAAAGATTTCATGGATATTGAAATGACAGATATTTGTGGGAAAATGAAGTAGTAATTATTTATTTACTTCTAGTATTTATTTGAATTGCAGTTACCTTTAATGTTTATTGTCTTTATTATCCTCATATGCCTATTGCAGTTATCATACCTTGTTATTTTATATTGTTGGACCCTAGTGAGTGTCAAGTCGACCTCTCGTCACTACTTCTTTGATATTAGACGGGATACTCACCGGGTACATATTTATTTATGTACTCATGCTACGCTTCTGTACTTAATTGTACATGTCCTGAGGCTGGCGCATCTGGTTATCAGACCGGAGCTCGATTCTGAGTATAGATTGGACCTGACTTCACGGTGAGCTGCTTCTCCCGACGATCCTCGGTAGCACCATGGAGTTTCTTTTGTTATTTCCCATATATTTCTTCCAGAAAGTGGGACAGTTATATTATATATTTTGTATATTCTGTTAGTATGCCCGCAGGACTTGTGACACTAGTTCCTGGCACACACGTGGTAGATATTATGGGTTACGGGTTTGTATATATTTTGGCTCACTCCACCTTATGAGTGCTTTTGGTTAAATTGGCTAATTAACCTGTTCAATTAATGTTTTAAGCTTTAAAAGCTTAGCACGTGTTGGAATGTGTTATCAAATATGGGAAAATCCTTAGTAAATTGAGTGTTGGCTTGCCTGACCCCGGTGTTGGGCTCCATCACGAATTGAGTTAGAATTTTGGGTCGTGACAACGTGGTATTAGAGCTCTAGGTTCACGTAGGTCTCACGAGTCACGGGAAAACCCAGTAGAGTCTTGCGGATCGGTACGGAGACGTCTGCATTTATCTTCAGGAGGCTATAGGGTGTTAGGAAAACTTCTCTTTATTCATATTCTATCGTGCAGTCAATGGTATACTAAATCTCACTCTCCTATTCTCTCACAGATGTTGAGGACGCGCGCGACTGACGTTCCAGACCCGGGAGATACCGCTACCCCCGCCGTCCGAGGCCGTGGCAGAGGCCGGGGGAGGGCACCGGCTCGAGGTAGGGGACGAGGGCATCCCAAAGCTACTCCAGTTGCACCACTAGTGTAGGACCCCATCATAGAGGAGCAGGACGAGGTGCCCCCAGTAGATCCTGCTCCAGTGGACTTTATGACGGCGCCAGGCTTCCAGGAGGTCATGGGTCGTATGATGCAATTTATGGACACTATGTCCCAGGCTGGCTTATTTCCAGCGGATCCTGCCACATCTTAGGCGAGAGGGGGAGCCCAGACCCCTACCACCCAGGCCACAGGTCAGGCAATAACAGTACATCATACCTCGGGTACACTGCCCGTGGGTGGGGTCCAACCTGTAGCAGCAGCACTTGAGCCCAGACCAGCTGCGGACGGCGGTCCGCATAAATTATTGGACAGATGGACCAGATTGCACCCTCCAGTCTTCGGGGTGAGCGAGGCGAGGATGCCTAGGATTTTATTGACAGGTGCAGGGACAGACTGCACAACATGAGGATACTAGAGTCCCATGGAGTGGATTTCACTACCTTTCAGTTGGAGGGCAGAGCTCGCAGATGGTGGCAGTCTTATATCCACAGCAGGCCGGTAAATTCTCCATCTATCACTTAGGGGCAGTTCACTCAGCTATTCCTAGACAGATATATCCCACCTTATGAGAGGGAAGAGTTGCGGTATCATTTTGAGCATCTAGAGCAGGGACATATGTCAGTGACGGATTATGAGGCTAGATTTTCAGAGTTATCACGCCATGCACTCATGATACTACCTACTGATAATGAGAGAGTGCGGAGATTTGTAGCTGGGTTGCATCCAGGTATTAGGGCCAACATGGCCCGAGAGGTGGAGATGGGGACTCTTTATCAGCTCGTGGTGGAGATTGCTCGCAGGATCGAGGGTTATCGGTCGAGGATCAGGGAGCAGGGCAGGAGGATAAGAGGGCTAGATTCTCTGGAGATTTCAGAGGGGCCCCAGTTAGGGGAAGAGATCAGTTTGGTAGAGGTCAGCTCGGCAGGCCTCCATATTAAGCACCCCCACCACCTCCCCGAGGTGTTCCAGCGAGGCCTCAGTTCGGCGCCATGCCAGAGCATTCCTACCGCCCTCCAGCTATTCAGAGTTCACCGGTAGTTATTCTAGTCATCAGGGATCCTCCAGTCCCTACTTCAGTGCTATGCCAGAGAGTACACATCGCTCTCCAACCATTCAGGGTTCTTCTTCAGAGCAGCTGGCTATGATACCTGGAGGTTGTTATGAGTGTGGGGATCCAGGTCATATGAAGAGGTTTTTTCCCAGGCTTCGGGGCAAAGCAGTGCAGCAGGGTTATCAGCCTATGGGTCCAGCACCAGCAGTCCGGCCACCTAGAGGTGGAGGACAAGGCGGCAGGGGTCGTCCTAGAGGTGGAGGCCAGTAGAGGGAGGTCAGTCCGCTCTTGTTCACTCTGGCGGAGCTCAGTCTTCCAGTGCTCCAGCTAGATTCTATGCTATTCCGGCCATATTAGATGCAGTGGCCTCAGATGCCGTGATCACAGGTATTATTTCAGTATGTGATAGAGAGGCATCAGTGTTATTTGATCCAGGATCCACCTATTCATATATTTCAACCTTATTTGCTCATTTTCTGGATGTTCCTCGTGAGTCCTTGGGTGCTCCTATATATGTGTCCACTCCTGTGGGCGATTCTATAGTGGTAGACCAGGTCTATCGATCTTGTGTGATCACCTTCTGTGGGTTCGAGACCAGAGCGGACCTTCTATTGCTCGACATGGTTGATTTCGAGGTTATTTTAGGCATGGATTGGCTATATCCTTATCATGGTGTGCTAGATTTCCATGCCAAGACAGTTACTTTGGCCATGCCCGAGTCGCCTAGGCTGCAGTGGAGAGGTTCCTCAGTTAGTGCAGCCAGCCGGGTTATTTCATTTCTGAAGGCTCGACACATGGTCGAGAAGGGTTTTCTGGCGTATCTTGCTTATGTGCGTGACACCACCGTCGAGTCTCCAACGATTGATTCAGTGCCATTTGTTCGAGAGTTTGCTGATGTATTTCCTTCAGACCTTCCAGGCATGCCTCCGGATCGTGATATTGATTTCTGCAGTGATTTAGATTCAGGCACCCAGCCTATTTCCATTCCCCCATACCGTATGGCTCCGAAAGAGTTGAAAGAGTTGAAGGAGCAGCTTGAGGAGTTGCTAGCTAAGGGGTTTATCATACTGAGTGTATCGTCGTGGGGTGCTCCAGTTCTATTCGTGAAGAAAAAGGATGGGTCTATGCGGATGTGTATTGATTACTGCCAGTTGAACAAGGTCACCATTAAGAACAATTACCCTTTGCCGCGCATCGATAATTTGTTTGACCAGTTGCAGGGGCTCGGGTGTTTTCTAAGATTGATTTGAGATCGGGATATCACCAGTTGAAGATTCGGGCCTCAGATGTTCCGAAGACTGCTTTTCGTACGAGATATGGCCACTATGAGTTCCTAGTGATGTCCTTTGGCTTGACTAATGCCCCGGCGACATTTATGGACTTGATGAATAGGGTGTTCATGCCGTATATTGATTCTTTTGTCATTGTCTTCATTGATGACACTCTTATTTACTCACGTAACCTGGGGAGCACGAGCAGCATTTGAGAGTTGTGCTCCAGACTTTGCGAGAACAGAAGCTATATGCTAAGTTCTCCAAGTGTGAGTTCTGGTTAGACTCTGTGGCATTCTTGGGACATGTGGTATCCGGAGAGGGTATCAAGGTTGATCCTAAGAAGATTGCGGCAGTTCAGAGTTGGTCGCGTCCTACTTCAGCTACAGAGATCAAGAGCTTCTTGGGCCTAACAGGTTATTACCGCCGATTTGTGGAGGGGTTCTCTTCTATTGCATCTCCATTGACTAGATTGACTCAGATGAATGCCCCGTTCCAATGGTCCAACGAGTGTGAGGCGAGCTTTCAGAAGCTCAAGACAGCATTGACCTTAGCACCATTCTGATATTGCCTTCTGGTTTTTGGATGTATACGGTGTATTACAATGCTTCACGCGTTGGTTTGGGATGTGTGTTGATGCAGGAAGGGAGAGTTATTGTGTATGCTTCGCGCCAGCTGAAGGTTCATGAGAAGAATTACCCTGTGCACGATTTGGAGTTGGCGGCGATTGTTCATGCTCTTAATATTTGGAGGCACTATTTGTATGGGGTGTCTTGTGAGGTTTATACAGACCACCGCATCTTGCAGCACTTGTTCAAGCAGAGGGATCTTAATTTGAGTCAGCGCAGGTGGCTAGAGTTGCTGAAGGATTATGACATCACCATTCTTTATCATCCGGGCAAGGCAAATGTGGTAGCAGATGCTTTGAGCAGGAAGGCGGAGAGTATGGGTAGTGGCTTATATTGCAGCAGAGAAGAGACCTCTAGCTTTGGACATTCAGTATTTGGCTAATCGCCTGGTGAGATTAGACCTTTCAGAGCCTCGCCGAGTTCTTGCACATGTGGTTGCTCAGTCTTCGTTATTGGGGGAGATCAGGGCCCGACAGTTCGATGATCCGTGCTTAGGAGAGCTTCGGGAGACAATGGTTCAGGGTGGTTCCAAGGAGGTTACTATTGGTGAGGATGGTGTTCTGAGACTTCGAGGCCGTTTATGTGTTCCTAATGTTGATGGCCTGAGGGAGAGGATTCTAGAGGAGGCACACAGTTCTCGGTATTTTGTTCTTCGTGGTGCTACGAAGATGTATCGTGATTTGAAGTAGCATTACTGGTGGAGGCGGATGAAGAAGAAAATTCTGGGGTATGTGGCTAGGTGTCTTAATTGCCAGCAGGTTAAGTATGAGCACTAGAGGCCAGGAGGCCTACTTCAGCAGATGCCCATTCCTGAGTGGAAGTGGGAGCGCATCACTATGGACTTCGTGGTTGGATTTCCTCGGACCTTGCGGAAGGTTGAAGCGGTTTGGGTCATTGTGGATAGATTGACCAAATCGGCGCATTTCATTCTAGTGGCTACTACTTATACTTATGAGAGGTTAGCCCAGATCTACATTCGGGAGATAGTCCGGTTGCACGGTGTGCCGGTGTCCATTATATCAGATCGAGGTCCTCAATTCACCTAGCACTTATGGAGAGCATTGCATAGTGAGTTGGGCACCCAGATAGATCTTAGCACAACATTTCACCCTCAGACTGATGGTCAGTCGCAGCGGACAGTTCAGATATTGGAGGACATGCTCAGGGCATGTGTGATTGATTTCGGAGGTCAGTGGGACCAGTTCTTGCCTTTGGCCGAGTTTGCCTACAATAACAGTTACCAGTCCAGCATCGAGATGGCTCCATTTGAAGCTTTGTATGGTCGGCGATGTCGTTCTCCTATCGGGTGGTTTGAGCCTGGCGAGGCTAAGTTATATGGAACCAACCTGGTGAAGGATACTTTGGAGAAAGTGAAGTTGATTCAGGAGAGGCTCCGCACAGAACAATCCAGATAGAAGAGTTACGCAGATCAGAAGGCGCGTGATGTATCGTTTATGGAGGGAGATAAGGTCTTGTTGAAAGTCTCGCCGATGAAGGGTATTATGAGGTTCGGGAGGAAGGGCAAGTTGAGCCAAACGTTCATAGGTCCTTTTGAGGTGTTGAGGCGAGTTGGTGAGGTTGCTTATGAGCTTGCTTTACCTCCCAATTTATCAGGAGTTCATCCGGTCTTTCACGTATCCATGCTTCGGATGTACCACGCTGATTCTCTCACGTGGTTGATTTCAACACCATTCAGTTGGATGAAAAGTTAGGCTACGCGGAGGAGCCAGTTGCTATTATTGACAGTCAGGATCGCTAGTTGATATCCAAGAGAGTTTCTGCTGTGAAGGTCCAGTGGAGGGGCCAGCCAGTCGAGGAGGCGACTTGGGAGTCCGAGTTCAATATGCGGAGCCAATATCCCTATCTTTTCCCCGATTCAGGTATCTTTCTATGTTCGTTCGAGGACGAACGTTTGTTTTAGAGGTGGATATTGTGATGACCGAAAAAGGATCATCCCGTGTATTTGTAGCTAAATCTGTGTTCCGAGGTTATGAGAACCTCCTTCTATCTCACCTCGATTAGCGTGCACAGCCCGAGCGTGTAGCCGGGAAGCCGTCATGAGGAAAAATAATGAAAATGATATTTTTGTATTGAAAAATCATTCTCTTGAAGCTCATCCTCTTCATCATAAATGATTTGCTTGCCCCGAAATGACCTGGACCAATAGGGAAATCCCAATTCATTGGGCCTTGAGTAAAGTTGACTTTGGTCAACATTTCTGGTAAACGGACCCGGACCTGTGATTTGACGATCCCAGAAGGTCCGTAGGAAAATATGGGACTTGGGGGTATGCCCGGAATCGAAATTCCGAGGTCCCAAGTTCGAGAAATGAATTTTTGAAGAAAATTATTTTTTGAAAAATATAAAGGTTTTTGAAAATGAAATTCTATGTGAAACCTGTGGTATCGGGCCCGTATTATGGTTCCGGATCCCGGTACAAGTCTTATATATTATATTTGTTATGTATGTGAAATTTGGTAAGAAACAGAATTCATTTGACGTGATTCGGACCTATAATGCAAAAGTTGAGGTTTAAAGAAGTTGTGAGAAATTTCATTGATTTTGAGGGTTAACTCAATGTTTACTATGTTATTTTAGTGATTTGATTACACGAATAAGTCCGTAGGATGTTTTTGAGGTTGTGTGCACTGTTGGTTTGGAGTTCTGAGGGCTCGGGTGAGTTTCGGGTAGGTCTCGGGGTGTGTTAGGCATAGATCATAGTTGTTGCAGGTTCAGAGAATTTAAAATCTCTGAACCCGCCAGTGCGGTCCGCGGTGGGAGCCCTCGCGGCCGCGGTCGCCTTAGCGCGGTCCGCGGTGGAGAGGCCTTCGCGACTGCAGTCGTTTTAGCGCGGTCCGCGGTGGGGTCCTGAGAGGGGTATAAATAAGTGAAACTTTCAGTATTTTATTCATTTTTCAAGACCCAAAAACATAAGAGGCGATTTTCCAAGCACACTTTCTTCTCCAAAACGTTTGTAAGTGATTTCTAACTCATTTTCTTCACTCCTTAACTTCTTTTTACAAGATTTCATCCTAGAATCTAGGGTTTTCACAGTGAAATTGGAAATTTTAGGTAAAACCTAAGAATATTGAAATTTGGGAATTTAGACCTCAAATTGAGGTCGGATTCCAACACAATTTATATATCCGGGCGAAGTTTGGACCGAGCGGGTCCGGGTTCAATTTTTGACTTTTTGAGAAAAACCTTAGAAAACTCACTTCCCTGCATTAGAACTGATTCATTTAGCATTTATTGATATAATCAAGTAACTTGTGGCTAGTTTCGAGTCCTTAGGAGACGAGTTTTGAGTTTCGGGCGCATTCTTGACCCGGAAAGTAGGTTCGACACGAGGTGAGCCTCCTTTCTAACCGTGTAAGAGGGAATTGTCCCCGTCAGTGATCTAAATGACTATGTGTTGATGTTTGTGGGGGATATGTACGTACAAAGTGACGAGAGTCCGTACGTAGCGGCTATTATTGTTATGTCCGGGTAGTTAGGCCCACATCATGCCTTGTGTTTTTCCTCGAAACGAATTATATGCTTCATGAATTCATGTTATATGTATCTTTGTTCCCTGATATCATGGAATTTGATAATTTAAAGGAATTGTTCACGGGAAAGTAATTTATGAAGAATATTGTGTGTGCATGTGACCGCTTCGCAATTTACATTCCGCGAGCGGAGTGTTATTTCCCCCACTCTCATGGGAGCGGGCCGTACGCCACGGAGGATTGAAAGATATATTATGGTTCGGGTCGTTCGACCCTCGACAGTGCACAGATATGATTATTATGATGGCTCAGGCCGGTTGTCCTTACCTCGTATGTGCATGCTAGATTGTTAAAGATTTCATGGATATTGAAATGACAGATATTTAGGGGGAAATGAAGTAGTAATTGTTTATTTACTTCCAGTATTTATTTGAATTGCAGTTACCTTTAATGTTTACTGTCTTTATTATCCTCATATGCCTATTGTCGTTATCATACCTTGTTAATTTATACTGTTGGACCCTAGTGAGTGTCAAGTCGACCTCTCGTCACTAATTCTTCGAGATTAGACGGGATACTCACTGGGTACATATTTATTTATGTACTCATGTTACGCTTCTGTACTTAATTGTACAGGTCCTGAGGCTAGTGCATCTGGTTATCAGATTGGAGCTCGATTCTGAGTATAGATTGGACCTGACTTCACGGTGAGCTGCTTTTCCCGACGATCCTCGGCAGCACCATGGAGTTTCTTTTGTTATTTCCCGTCTATTTCTTCCAGATAGTGGGACAACTGTATATCTTTTGTATATTCTATTAGTATGCCCGCAGGACTTGTGACACTAGTTTCTGGCACACACGTGGTAGATATTATGGGTTACGGGTTTGTATATATTTTGGCTCACGCCACCTTATGACTGCTTTTGGTTAAATTGGCTAATTACCATGTTCACTTAATGTTTTAAGCTTTAAAAACTTAGCATGTGTTGGAATGTTTAATCAAATATGGGAAAACCATTAGTAAATTGAGTGTTGGCTTGCTGACCCCGGTGTTGGACGCCATCACGACCTGAGTTAGGATTTTGGATCGTGACACTTAATTATGTGGATAATTGGGTAATTAATGAATTTTAGTGAGAGATTAATTATAAATCTTTGGATAAAGTTAAAGCCCCTAACGTGGCAGCCAATGAAAGCCAAAGAAATGACTCTTGAATCATATAACAACATGGAACATTTAGAAGACGAAGTGACTAAGTCATCAAATTAGTGGGGCCACACCCACTAATACAAAAGGGCTTCTTTAATAAACAAACTAGAGATGCTTACATTCCATCTCCAAAGTAATGATCTTCAACCAAAAAATTTCATCCAAGTACCTATATAATAGTAACGTGAGTTACTTCAACAAAAATTCATACGAGACTTCTTAGCATAATAGCAACGGGATTTTACGATTCTAAGGGAGTACGGTGCAATCTTTCTCAAGAATATCATACAGATTTTCCCCTATTTCGATCTGTCGTTAAATGTTATTGCAATTGATGTGTGTTGGAAGAATTGTCAAGAGAATCGTCTCAGGTATTTTAAGTCTATCCCTTCTTTCTTTTTGGCATGATTCATACGATACAAACGAAACGAGCAAATCCACAATTTCCATAAATGACTTTATTTAATAGAGATACTAGAGGTACCTATGTTCTTAATTCCCCATATATCTTATTATTCTATAGTCTGTTCATGGGTCTCAGAAAATACGTAAGTTGATAACGTTTATTTCATGATATTAATCAGAGGCATAATGGTCTTATGACGTTCCGAGATATTTTATCGACGTACTTCTCATGCATTGCATTCATTTATACATGTATATTGACCCATGACCAGATGGCGTTATATATATATATATATATATATATATTGATATGTGAAAAGGTTACGGCGTTATATACGCACCACCATCTGATCAGCTGGTATACGTTGATGATTTTCCCACAACGGTCGAGATGATATGATGTGATGCCCTCAGAGGCTTGATGATTGAACACATATACCTATGCATGCTATGACATTTATACGCATATGCATGACATTATTAGTATTAAATGATTCATAGAGCTATTCGGACTTACATGTCGAGTCTTTTACTCCATGTTTCTCTCTTGTCTTTTATTTACTGAATTTCATTCCTTACATACTCGGTACATTATTTGTAATAACGTCCCTTTTTGCCTAGGGACGCTGCGTTTCATGCCCGCAGGTCCTGATAGACAGGTCGAGAGTCCTCCAAATAGGCTATCAGCTCATAGGAAGATATTGGTGCGCTCTATTTGCTCCGAAGTTGCTTATTTGGTCAGTATGATTTGGACGTGTATTATTTAGTATGACGGGGCCATGTCCGACTTTTATGGTATTTATCTACTCTTAGAGGCTTGTAGACATATGTCATGTACATAAAAGATTGTATGGACTTGTTGGCCTATGTTCAGTGTACGAGTGATCATTTTGGTCTTATAAGCCCGTATGTCTTATGTATAAGTTGCTATTACATGTTTTGTTCTAGTTATTCTACGACATATTTTCTGTCTCATTTACCTATGATAGCATGATACAAAAAGATATGTTATGTTGGTACTCGGTTGAGTAAGGTACCGGGTGCCCGTCGCGGCCCATCGGTTTGGGCCGTGACATCAGGCCCCAGTCTTCGAGGAGTTCGGCGCCACCTATAGCTAGTGATCCTCCATAGTTTCAAAGGCCTCGGTATGATCGAGTTACCTATTCTGGTTCAGGTCAGAGTTCGTGGGCCTCTCACAATATCATTGGGATACTAGTCAGACGAGACCCTCAACACCTCGTTGTGATCAGTGCGGCAAGGCCCACTTTGGACTGTGTCTTCGAGGTTCCGATGCGTGCTATTCTTGCGGGAAGCCTGACCATATGATGCGGGATTGTCCTAACAGAAGAGGTGGTGGTATGGCTCAGGCGCCTAGATCTGTGCCTGGTTCTTCCTCACTAGTTCGACCTCCAGCACGGGGTTTTCTGCAGTCGACAGGTCGTGGTAGAGGTAGAAGTGCAGTGCCGAATTCGAGTGGTACTCAAAATCGAATCTATGCTCTATTAGGGCGACAGGATCTCGAGTCATCTATGTATGTTGTTACAGGTATATTGTCTATGTTTTCTTATGATGTATATGTGTTGATTGATCCGGGATCTACATTATCATATGTTACACCCATTGTGGCTAATAAGTTTGGCATTGAACCTGAATTGATAAGTAAACCACTCGCGTTATCCACCACGATAGGAGATTTTGTGATTGCTAGAAGGGTATATAGAGGTTGCACAATGATGATTTGTAGCCGTCAAACCTCAGCGAATTTATTTGAGTTAGAAATGGTTGATTTTTATGTGATCATGGGAATGGACTGGTTGGCCTCATGCTATGCAAATGTTGATTGTCGTACGAAGATAGTTAGGTTTCAGTTTCCTGGTGAACCCGTCATTGAATGAAAAGGGAACATTGCTACACTGAAAGGTAGGTTTATTTCCCATCTTAAGGCAAGGAAGATGATCTCAAAAGGTTACATTTATCATCTCGTTCGTGTTTGGGATGTAGACGCGAAGCTTCCTACTCTACAATAAATCCTCGTGGTTAATGAATTTCCAGACATTTTCCCAGATGAACTCCCAGGCCTTCCTCCTGAAAAGGAGGTTGAGTTTAGCATTGTGTGTTGCCTGACACTCAACCTATCTATATCCCTCCATATAGGATGGCCCCGGTAAAGTTGCGAGAGTGGAAGACGCAATTGAAGGACTAGCTAGATAACAACTTCAATAGGCCTAGCACTTCACCTTGGGATGTGCCAGTCTTGTTCGTGCGGAAGAAAGACAGGTCGTTAAGGATGTGTATCGATTATTGACAGTTGAATAAGTTTACTATAAAGAAAAAGTATCCACTTCCAAGGATTAACGACTTGTTTGACCAACTCCAGGGTTCCAAAAATTTCTCCAAGATTTACTTACGTTCAGGGTATCATCAGGTGAGGGTTAAGGAGAAGGATATTCCAAAGACGGCCTTCCAAACAAGATATGGGCACTTTGAGTTCTTGGTGATGTCGTTCGGGCTAACAAATGCTGCAACACCTTTTATGGATCTTATGAATCGTGTATTAAGGCCCTATCTTAATGTGTTTGTGATCGTATTCATTGATGACATTTTGGTGTATTCTCGTTCGGAGGTGGAAAATGCGGGACAGTAGCGGATCGTATTACAGACCCTTCAGGATCGTAAGTTATATGCTAAGCTCTCCAAATGTGAATTCTGGATGAACTCAATAGCATTTCTTGGTCATGTGATATCTGACGAGGGTATTAGTGTCGACACTTAAAAGATCGATGCAGTAAAGAATTAGCCGAGACCTACAACACCATCAGAAGTCCGCAGCTTCCTGGGGCTAGCAGGATCTTATAGGCGATTTGTTGAAGGTTTTTCCTCTATATCAACACCATTGACTAAGTTAACACATAAAGATACCAAGTTCCAGTGGTTTGACGCTTGTGAACGAAGTTTTCAGAAGCTAAAGAATCGATTGACATCCGCGCCAGTGCTCACTCTCCCAGAAAGAACTGAAGGTTATGTGGTATATTGTGATGCCTCAGGTATAGGTTTGGGGTGTGTATTGATGCAACATGGGAAGGTGATTTCTTATGCCTCTAGACAATTGAAGAAACATGAAAAGAATTACCCGACTAATGATTTGGAATTGGCTGCAATAATATATGCTTTGAAGATATGACGGCTCTGCTCATACGGCGTCCATGTTGATATCTACACAGATCACAAGAGTTTACAATACATCTTCAAGCAAAAGGATTTGAATTTGAGGCAGCGTAAGTGGCTTGAATTACTGAAAGATTATGATGTCTAGATATTGTACCATCTCGGTAAAGCCAATGTTGTGGCAGAATCTCTCAGTCGTAAGTCAATGGGAAGCTTAGCACACATTGAGGCGAGTAGATAGGGGTTGACTAAAGAGCTTCATCAGCTGGCCAATATGAGAATCAGATTGTTCGACTTTGATGACAGAGGTGGTATTGTACAGAATACAACAGAATCATCTTTGGTAGCCGAGGTAAAAGCACGACAATATGAAGATCCTACCTTAGTACGATAGAGAGAGGGAATTCAATAGTATAAGATTACAACTTCAAGATCGGAGGAGATGGGGCACTAAGATACCATGCCGATTATGTGTGCCTAATGTGACAGGGTTGCGAGAGAAGATTATGATTGAGATTCATCAGTCCCGATATTCCATCCACCCCGTCTTGACAAAGATGTATCATGACGTTAAGGGGTTGTATTGGTGGGATAACATGAAGAAGTCTATTGTAGAATTTGTAGCCCATTGGCCTAATTGTCAACAAGTAAAGATCGAGCATCAGAAACTTGGTGGATTGATTCAGAATATAGAGATTCCGACCTGGAAGTGGGAGTTTATCCCTATGGACTTGATTATTGGATTACCTCGCTCTTATCATAAGTTTGACTCCATCTAGGTGATAGTTGATCGACTTACAAAATGTGCCCATTTTCTGCTTGTTAAGACAACTTACACAACTACAAATTATGCGAAGTTGTATATCAAGGAGATTGTTAAGCTTCATGGTGGGCGGGTATCTATTATATCATACCGAGGAGATCAATTTACGGCTAACTTTTGGAGGTCTTTTTAGAAGGGTTTAGGTACACAAGTGAATCTCAACACTGCATTCCATCTGCAGACTGACGGACAGGATGAACGTACCATTTAGACACTTGAAATATGCTACGAGCATGAATTCTTGGGATGACCATCTGCCACTCATAGAATTCGCTTACAATAATAGCTACCATTCCAGTATTAAAATGGCCTCGTACGAGGAACTGTACGGGAGGAGATGTAGATCACCAGTTGGATGGTTCAAAGTCGGTGAAACAGAATAATATGGGCCAGATTTGATTCACCAAGCCATTGAGAAGGTGAAAGTGATACAAGAACGACTGAGGACGCCCTATTCCGATGTCCGACGTCGTGATCTAGAGTTTGAGGTTGGTGATTGGGTTTTCCTGACGATCTCACCGATGAAGGGTGTTATGCATTTTGGGAAGAAAGGTAAGCTGAGTCCACGATATATCGGGTCGTACAAAATTCTTCGATGAATTGGACAGGTTGCTTATGAGTTAGAATTTCCATCCGAATTGGAATTTGTTCACCCAGTATTCCATGTTTCTATGTTGAGGAAATGTATTGGAGACCCTTCTCGGGTGGTCCCTGTCAAAGATGTACAAGTTATGGAAGATCTATCATATGAAGAAGTGTAGTGGCTATATTAGATCGACAAGTCCGCAAGCCGAGAACAAAAGATGTAGCTTCTGTAAAAGTATTATGGAGGAACAAGAATACAGAAGAAATGACATGGGAAGCAGAAGAGGAAATGAAGTCTAAATACCCTTACTTATTCCAAATTAAAGATAACGAGGATGTCGGGGGAACGCATGGCGCACTAGAAGGTGAAACGACTCTATGAGGTAAGCAATAGATTGAGAATACTCTTTCTTAATACAAAATGGTGATATGCAGATAATTTCCGACGGAATCCACGATGAGTTAGACTCCCCATAGACCCTTACATTCGAGGACGAATGTTCCTAGGGGGGAGGGTGTTACAACCTATATTCGCGTTCGTTAGTTCACGCTGTAAGTTAGTAAATATAAATCCGAGAAGAGATTATCTTTGAGATGATAATAATTTAATCCTATTGGTCTTAAACGATACAAGGATGTATAAGAGTGGTTAACAAGTATTATAAGGTAAACGAATCAAGGATGTTGCAACCCGTATTTTCGAGTAAAACTAGAGGTGCTTAATACTTTCAAGAGGTAATGTTTTAAGGTATTTGAATCATATAATATCCGTACCATAAGTCTTGAAGTCAAACGAGTTATGAAACAAAGGTCGACAAAAGTTGTCGCAACTTACGTTCATAATTTTACTTAAACTTTAGGTCAAATGTTACTAAGCGTGTCTCCCAATTTACTTGGAATTACGGGGTGATATAACCACCAAATGGAATATCTATGAGTCTAGTTTATAACGCATTAAACCGTTCATTGATACGATCTCAGAGTGGAGATATATTTGTGTTTTCGCGAGACTGCGCCAAGTAGCTCTCTATGGGGCCCACATAGGTGGTTGAGACATATATATATATATATATATATATATATATATATATATATATAAGATGCCTCAACCCTGTTTTATCGCAAAATAGGTTGTGGTCGATACATAATAGTTACAACGCTTAAACGATAACGTTAGTGTCATTTCTCTTATAGTAGATTAAAGAATCATGACATTTGCATAGCTTGAGATTGGGTAGTATATACAAGGTATGTGAGACTATCCCAATCCTTCTTTTTCAAAACTCCTATTTTACATAATGTAATGAACGAGCCTCCAATGTTACTCCACTCTTAGAAGCTAGCAGTATTTGCATTGTTTCCCTTCTTATGGAACGATTGATGTTGATGTTGCTTCTCTTATTCTTATGTTATCAATGTTGTTGGTACTTCTTGATTCTTATAAGATTCATGATGAAGAGTTAGTCCTACTAATGTGTATGGAGGATACCGACCTTACGTCACTCTGAAGTTCATAATATGATTCCAGTGAGTCTTGCATGCATTATATATATATATATATATATATATATATATGTACCTATTTTATTCTACCGAGCCGCACTATAGTCAACTAGGTACGGCATCTATTGTGTAACCACTGAGCAGTTGTGTTTTACCGAGATCTATGTGGCCGGGTACGATTCTTCCGAGCCTTATGATGGTCGGGTACTTTTTTACCGAGCCTATTACGGTCGGGTACGATATGATGATGATGATAACCATAGAGGCGTATGTTTTAAAAGTTTATGTATATATATGTATGTATCATGCATTTCATGTCAGTATCCCTCAGAGGTACCCAGCTATTACGGGTTGTACATTCTTTATCCTTGTTTACATTACTGTTCTTACTTATGTTTTCATGCCTTACATACTCAGTTATTTATTTCGTCCTTTTATTTTTTGACGTTGCATGTCGTGTTGCATGTCCCGATAGACAGGTAGGCACAGCTCCCCCATCACAATAGGTTGCCCAGTTCAACGGTTATTGGAGAGATCCCTTCTCCGGAATTATCGTGGTCTTGGTATGCATTTTTGTTATAGACATTATAGGTATGTCGGGGCTCTGTTCCGGAAATGTTGCAGCACTTATGTTCCTTTAGAGGCTCATAGATAGATGTCGACTCATGTATAGTTTGGATTGCCTTGTCGACTGATTTTTGTTGTATAGTCTCTTATGACAGCTTGTCAGCTCGTACCTTATGTATAGCTTCATGACAGCCCTGTCGGCCCATGTTATATATGTTCATGCCATTATGCGTCATTGTTGTTGTTTAGGATTCATGTCTACCATTTATATTGATCTCGTCGGTCTTTATAGATAATAGGAAAGGTTAGATAAAATGCGTGTTGGTGCTCGGCAGGTATGGCCTGGGTGTCAGTCATGGCCCTCCAGTTTGGGTCGTGACATAAAAGTCCGGAGTCGAATCCCACATATAACTAAGCTTCGCTATAATTGTTAAGTATCACTAAGAATACAAGTTTGAACAATTCCTAAGTTATAAATATTAAGATTATTATATCTAATTAACTAACAAATTAAAGTAGTAGATTAACAACTAAAGATATTAGGGGTTGGAGAAAAGATTAATGAGGTCTAGAGTTATGATTTTCCCAATTGTCGGAATCCTTCCCGCTATGTCTTATATAATTTCACCTAATTATTCTCTACCGATCGTGAGTATTTCGGGTGTCATAGTTCTCTCTCGAGAAACTACCACAATTTACTAAACATATTCTCTCGAACTACGCTAGCTGGCACTAATTCACCGCTCACTACGATCAAACCAAGATTTCTTGTCTTTAATCCCGCATTTAAACCCTCCATATTGATCTCACACATATGTAAGGAGTGATGTTGTTCAACAACTACCTAAATGTATACCCTCTCACAAACAATACACACTAAATAGGCATAATCAATTGATGCCCATTTAAATAACAATAACAAATACGTAGTTGAACAAGTAGAGAAATCTAACGGCTTAATTATATAAAAGCATAACAAGAGTTTATCCCACAAAAGGCTCCATCAAAACCTTAGTTAACAAATTAGTTACTCATAGTCATGTTAACAATCATGATAATAATTGAAAGTATTAAAATACAGATTAAGGAAGAGCGGAAGAGTTCTTGTGATTCCTTGCTTCCAAGTGTTCCTGTAGCCTTTTTTGCCTCTCCTATAGTGTCTCCCCCATAATAAATAGGTTTACAACCCCTTTTATACATGTTGTGGGTGTGTAAGGTCGAAACTACCAAGTCATAGCCGAATTGGGATGAAATCTATCCTTCGGCGTCTCGCTTGGCGGCAATCTGGTCACCAAACTTTTTCCATTTTTGTGTTCTGTTGCCCTTGGCGTTTTGGTTGGTGCCTGGCTCAACCTGGGCACCAAAGTCATACTCCCTCCAAATTCTTTCTCTTTTTTACTTCAATTTGCATGCAATCTTGCCTTATCACTTCCAATTGACTCCTACACATATAAATACTGTTATTAAGCTCGAGTCACAAATATTCACAGCAAAGTTAACAAGATCGAGGCATAATGCAAGGCAAATTACATGCAAAAACATGAATTTTTAGCCTAACATCACGAGCACTTGTTTAACAAACACATCAACAGCTTTATTCAAATTTAGCCCTTCTATCTAAACACATAACTACTTATCTATAAAATCAGTTCCAGCAGTTTAAAAAGTACTATTAAACAGCTAATCTTTTCAGCTAATTCAGACAGGCTCTTAGTCCTTTATATATTTATAAATGGCTCAATAGTTCGTGCGATCATTATAGTTGCATGCTCGTGATTGAATACTGTTGATCATTAAAGTATTGTACATAGCTGAAAAGAAGAATCCAATGAATCCTTAAACTCATTAAAGTTGGATCGCATTTAAAAATATTTTGTCGCATATAAAAAGTGTTATTGTGCAACAAAGCTTGTAGCATTATTAGAGGTTTGTTTGATACAAGCGTCTTCGTGAGATGAAGGTCCACATCATCAGTTTTGAGCATATATATTATGAGTCATCAAGCCAATACGAGGTGATCAGTAGATGCAACAACCACAACATACTTAAATGGAATGCCTTCACAGCAGAATTTGCTGGTTCAATTCATGAGAGAAAGAAATGATGGACATAGTAGGTCCAACTTGAAGTTTGGTCGTGAAAATTCGGAGGGAGTAACAAGGAACTATAAGTACAAAAAATTTGTTATTAACAAATATGAATATTACTTGAAATATTCTAATTTTTATCTTAAGTTATTTACTTTAATCCGAGGGCCAAATCAATATATCTTCTGATGTAATTTATCTTTAAGAGGAGTCAAATAGCACTTGAGCTTTTGAGTTGACCTGGAAAAATAACTTTTCCTGATTCTTTCTTCTTTGCTAAAGAATTTTGAGAAATACAATGGGCTCCTTATTCTTCTATGTGAATTATATATGACATATTAATGGTTGTGCAGGATAAAAAATTCACATTTAACATTATTACTTCAGTTTGAAATGATTGGCTTATAATCAAGTTATCTTTTTTATTCATTGTGGAAAAGTGTATCTAATCTGCCAGAACATATTTGAACATTTAGAAAATTTCTATTGGCCCATGCACATCACTCATGAGCCGAACCTTGATGTAGTAACATACATTGTGAACGGAACACTTAGAAGGGTTTGTTTTGTCTTTAATTTGATTTGGCACACTCAAGTGAATCTTGTGCTTGTAAACCAAAATGAATTTGTTTCATACTATGTATCTATTTGAGCTATCGAATTTAGAGAATGAATAAATATTTAACATGGAAGTTAGTAAAGCATTTAACATGAAATTGAAGTGAAGATTTTATGTACATTCTAAAGTAGGAAGTGATCCTAGAGATGAGGATCTATCGGAAACAGTCTATTCATTTTTATAAGGTAGGAGTAACGTTCTGCACACACACTATCCTAAGCCCCATTTATGGGATTACGCTTGGTTTTTTGTTGTTGTTATTCTAAGTAGGAAGTGACATAAATGCTAGGAAGAGAAGTCATAAGCTGAGTTATTTAAGATCTTTTTCGAATATTCAATCTCTTTCATGTAACTCGTTTCTGCTAATTATGAAATTTCATTACCACAAAGGGCATCGAACCTTGGCTTAGCATGGGGAAGATACAAGTGGTATCACTAAATAAAAAATAAATCGAATCATCGCTCTTTTATTCTCTCGAAAAAGGTAGCAAATATTATTCATAAATGTAGCACTAAGTTTAATGCAGCAGATCCGTACAGAGTGAGCAAAATCCAAAATTATATCCCTCTTCTAACCATGGAGTGATTCTATAAACCAAGTATTGAATCTGTTTCTTCTACAAGTCCCTCTTTACATCAAAACTAAAAGGACAAATTACACTTGACTTCATATTTTGGATAGAGTTGGACTTAACCTTCAAAGCATCTAGCATTTCTTTCACATCAAACAGCCCACCAGAATGCATGCAGGAGGCTGTGTACCACCACTGAGTTGTTCATTTTTCCTTGCCAACATCTCAAACGGGCAATGATTGTCCCAGGAATGGCCCATTTGGTGCCAGCAAACTTCAGAAACAATTGGCACATTTGATATGTGACAGAGCAGAGCAAAAACAAGTAGTTGGGGGCCTCTGTAATCCACAGAGGTAAATTTACTGCATTACCTCATTCCTCTCTTCTGAAGATTATCAAGAGTTAGGCAAGACTCTCTGGCTACGATCCAGAAAAAAAACATGCCACTTTTTTATGGAGCTTTTGTTTTCCAGATCTGCTTCGAGGGTCAAGGCTTCTCATGATATCTATAGCATGACGTGACTGAAAACATCCCTTTGCTACTCTTCTTCCTGTCACAATGGATCTTTCGAGAGTACAGATTGCTTAGGACTGAGTGATTAGCAAATAGATTAAAGGCACTGAGCAAAAAATATTAAGAGCAACTACTGTTTTTTTCTTTTTCTATGAGCTCCTTTGCACCCTCAACCTCAACCACAAGAAAGAAGTCACTAGAGATATTGGAACTCAACTGTACATTTGTGAACTGAAAACCTGGGAATGTAGTGTTCTAAACACAGTCTCGACAGAAGTAAAATCAATGTCAAAACCGTAACTGTTCCCTCCATACTGCAAATAAAGGTAACCTTTGGAGGACAAAGGTGGAGGTAAAATTTGAGATATCTCTAAAAACTCTACTGTTGTAGGAGGCACAGGTGTCTCTCTCTTCTTCGAGTAATAAACATCAGCTAGAAGGAGCCAAATAAGATCAGGATCGATTGAAGCGAGTCCAGCAAGGGCATTCACAGATGCATCTCGAAGGCCTACAACACCACTACATGCTATCCCAACAACGAGACCGCTGACCTTCTTCAGAACTGCTTCCAGTGCTGAAGCACTACGTTTATTCCGAGCCAGATCCGCAAGCATGCTGAGCACTGCGGCCTGGACTTTTAGATCAGAAATCTCAGCTACTGGATCTCCTGAAGATGCAGAATCACCACGGTAGGGAAGCTTCAAGTAAGCCTCCTCTAAATGTGGAGCTCTCTTTTGAAATGGTGAAGTACTTAAAAGACTCCAGAAGTGTTTCCCATCTGTATGGAAACGCCGAGTAAAGAAGTCACCTCCACATATTTGCACAATATTACTAATTGTATGCGCACATCTTCGAACAGCCTGCTTATTATTGAACAGAAAAACCAATAGTCAGAAAGCTGCTTTACCGATGATTACTACTACCTTTGAAACAAACTTATAATTTCAATTTTGCTTGACAAGTTCTTTTTCCTTCATGGGTGGGGGTGGGCAAGGGAAGCAAAGACCAAACAATGGTACAACCAAGAAAAAGAAATAGTGGGGATGTTTCTCAAGTCCCTCTCAATCAGACAAAATTATCTTCACTTTGTCCAACTAAAGATTTCATTGTCAGAATGATAACCAAGTTTCACCTCCAGATATCTCAAGGACTCTAATGGTAATCATTAAAGAATGTTAAAGTACTCATGAAACAAAGATAACAGTGAAATCATGAGTTTTTGGCCAATTACATCCATAAATATATCTTTAACTTAACTACATCCTTAAAATATCTCAGCACACATTTTAAACATCCTTCAAGTTTATCGAAATGAGCAGGTTTCATTCTTCTGTTATTCATGGTTACAGAACTAACAGAATCCCTCAAAATCACGTGCAGCACATGTCATATACTCCAAACACCCTGCTTTACAACCCCCTTGCCCAACCCTGAAGTTAAAACAAAAAGTTATGGTACAAACAGAGTTGTTTGAAGTTGGTACTCATAACACTGGTAGAACCACTTAGAAAATGCTTCTGGGTGCTGCTTATCACTAGTTAAGTTGTAAGATGAAGCATGATCAAGAGGAGGTTTCAAGGAATTATTTTTTCAAATTGTTTTGTAGAACCATCCAATCATCTTTTTCCACACTAGACATGTACAATTAGAACATTAAGCATAACTGCAGCATAACCAGGAAAAGATTCCATCTTTTTTCAGCCTTTTCACCATACTCATCAAAGGAAAAAATAATGTTAAAACCCAATTCATCGTCTCACCATTATTGTTCACCAATAAAGATTCACGATTAAACTAACACTATCGAATTTCGGAAGTTCGGTAACAAGCTTCCACCAGATCCCATCCTAAAAACAATCAATTGGTACCCCAGAAGTGAAAAAGTGCAGAACTAGAAATGCATAAAACGCTAAAAAAAACATGCAGTTTTAGAAACCAGAAATGCAGAAAATGCTGAAACTTCAGAGACCAAAATAAGGAGAAATCAGAAACTCCAGAAACAAGAAAATCTGAGATATCACAGAAACAAGAAAATTACCCTAAACACTATTTCATATATACAACAGTATTTCCTTCAGTACAAAAAGCGTGCCTTAACGACCAGGGATGGAGAAGCAGGCGACGTTTTGGCAGATGTCATGTCATGTGTGGTTTTGTAGGGGTCCGTTAGTTTTGTAACAATGGGTAACAGAAGGATGAAGTTCGCTCACTTTGGAATAATTAAAATGATATTTTTTATTCATAAAGATACTTCAAGGATGTAATTTAAGTTATAAAATATACTTTAGGGATGTTTTTGGCCCAAAATTCGTGAAATCTTAGCCACTGCCCACTGGACACAGATTTGGTTATTGCTTCCAGTGTCCAATCTATTGCATGATAGCTCAAACTGGACATACATGTTCTTGTCCCGCTCACTATGGATTCAGTTATTTCGCGGTAACTTCTTATTATCAGCATCCTAGAATCCAAACCATAAATTAGGAACTTCTAAATTCTATCAGTTTCCAATCGTGCTTCCCCCCAGCACATCTCATAATTATAGTTGCCATAAAATTGAAAATAGTCAAATATCTATTTAAATTAAAAAAGATTTATAAGAAGAAATCATCCACAGAAATGATTAGTAGGTTTTCGAAAAAATGTTGAAAAGCCACTCACCAATGGACTCTTATTTCGAATACAAGCAACCAAAAAAGGCCATACTTTATTGGCTGCAGGGAGCAGTCTGTTCTCAGTAGATTCATCAGCATCAGCATCTAAAGCATCCTTAAGACCATAGAATGAACACATTTCAGCTACATGTTCAATTGCCTCTTTGATTTCCTTCTCATGCTTGTAGGCATCCTCCACTTTGGCAACTGTCAAAAATCCATCCTAAAGGTATTTGAAAATAAATGAATCAAAGGAAACTTTCATGTGCAATATTTCAGTAAGTAAATAAGTTGTTCCTTCAAGGAATTTGCATATATGCAGCATTTAATAAATATGAGGGTGGATAAATGATCAACCATAGCAAAACGAGACAAAAGTGTATGATGGATCCTCAACTTAGATTTTTTTATTTTTTTTTGAGATGGAATCCTCAACTTAGATCTTCTGTCTGAAAAATAAAAAAGTATCTACAAAAACAAGACTGGCCGACTAAGACAAGTATTTACATGAGAAAAGGAAAGTGGTATTAGAGGGACTGCGGCAGTAAGGTCATCCTATCTTGAATTGGCATGAACTTATTTTACTGAGTAGGAACAAAATGAAGTTACGGATTTCCAAAGACCCATGCTATCCTAACTGCGTATGCATATAATATCTTTTGTATTAGGATAGAAGGTTCAGCATTTAAACACTTTAATTTCATTGTGAAATTACTTAATTGCAACAAAATAAAGCTCAAAACCATACATCAACTATATCAAGTGCTACCAGGGATGCTGCTTGTTTTGCTGAAGCAAGTAATGGAGTTGCAGCTGTTAAACATGAACCTGCAATAGATCCAACTGTTCGTCTAAACCTTCTGAAGTCATTCATTTTGAACAGGATAGTGTCCCACTCCATTTGCATATGAACATCATTGGTGTAGATCCGCATCCCTATTAAAAGAAGAATACCACCATCAGATGGCCAATGCAATCAATCGGGTAAATCAGACATGGACTCCAAAAAAGGCAATGACACTGATGTTTCAATATTATATACGAGTGTTCCTCAAAATATGATTCAACACCAAATGAAAATTTGATACTCAAATTTCTAATATCACCATACTTCTTGTCAGCATCATGGAGTTGAACACAAATTTCTAATATTATTATGTTGTCAGTGCTTGCAATTGGTATTTTCATGAGTGACTCTTTAAGAGTGTCTGATTCAAGGTAATCCCAAGTGAGAACCTCACGACCCAGCATGGACTCCTAGTAATGGACCTGGAGTCAAGAGGAGCAAGAGAAAGAGGGCGGTGTGCAAGCAAAAGCAAACGAAGATCAAGTGAGGTAATTTGACTAAGGACAAAGCTCAGGAGTTGGGGAGAGGAGAGGTTGCTGGCTGTGAGGGCCTGGGAGAGTAGGGGAGATGCAACTAGTATGTGGGCCACGACTGCAAATTGCATTAGGGAAGCTGCGAGAGAGGTCTTAGGGGTCACGAAAGGCTATCCTGGGGTCACAAGGGGGACCGGTGGTGGAATGAAAAGGTCCAATCCAAGGTAAAGTGGAAGCAAAGAAAGCGCCTTATATGAAGCTAGTAGAGAGTACAGACGAGGAGGAAAAGAAGATGTATCAGGAGTGTTAAAGAAAGCAAGGAACGAGGCGAAATTAGCGGTCACGACAGCTAAGACCAAGACGTTTGCGCGTCTATACGAGGAACTCGGGGGCAAAAGGCGGAGACAACAAGTTGTACCGATTGGCCAAGGTGAGAGAGAGGAAGGCTCGTGACTTGGACCAGGTGAAGTGCATTAAAGACGAGGACGGATATTGATGGACGAGACGCATATTAGACGCAAATGGCAGACGTACTTCCATAGACTGTTGAACGAGGAGAGGGACAAAAGTATTGTGCTGGGTAAGTTGGAGCACTCCCAGAATCAGCGGGATTTTGGGTACTGTAGGTGTAATAAGGTGGAGGAGGGGGCAGAAGTATTGTGTTGGGTGAGTTAGAGCATTCCGAGAGTCAGCGGAATTTTGGGTATTGTAGGTGTATTAAGGTGGAGGAGGTGGAAGGGGCTATGCGCAAGATCAGCAGGGGCAAAGCAACGGGGCCAGACAAAATCCTAGTGGAATTTTGGAGGAACGTGGGTCGAGCATGCTTGGAGTGGCTCACTGGGTTGTTAATGTCATTTTTAAGACGAAAAGGATGCCCAAAGAATAGATGTAGAGTACCATGGTTCTGTTGTACAAGAACAAGGTTGATATCCAAAATTGCAACAATTATAAGGATATAAAGTTGTTGAGCCACACTTGAAGAAATATTTGGGAGAGGGTGGTGGAAGTCAGGATGAGGAGGAGCGTGTCTATTTCCGAGAACCAGTTTGGATTCATGCAGGGGTGCTTAACTACGGAAGTTGTTTATCTAGTGAGGAGATTAGTGGAGCAGAATAGGGAAAGGAAGAAGGACATGCATGGTGTTTATCGACCTCGAAAAAGCATATGATAAAGTGTTGAGGGAATTGTGGAGGTGTCTGGAGGTTAGCGGCAATCCGGTAGCGTAAACTAAGGTGATTAAGGATATGTACGATGGTGCTAAGACTCTAGGGCTGTGGATGGGGACTCAAAGCACTTTCCAGTTGTGATGGGGTAGCACCAGGGATCAACTTTTAGCCCGTTTTTATTTGTCTTGACGATGGACGTGCTGACGCAGCACATACAGGGGAAAGTGCCATGGTAGATGCTATTTGACGATGATATAGTGTTGATCAACGAGACCGAAGCGGGGTTAATGCAAGGTTCGAGGTATGGAGCAGACCTTGAAGTCTAAAGGTTTCAAGTTGAGCAGGACTAAAACAGAATACTAAGAGTGCAAATTTAGTGACGAGGCTCATGAGACACACGTGGATGTTAAGCTTGATACTCAAGTTATCCCCAAGAAAGGTAGTTTCAAGTATCTCGGGTTTATTCTCCAAGGTAACAGGGAGATTGACGAGGATGTCGCACATCGTATTGGA
Organism: Nicotiana undulata; assembly: GCA_005239495.1. Lineage (NCBI taxonomy): Eukaryota > Viridiplantae > Streptophyta > Magnoliopsida > Solanales > Solanaceae > Nicotiana > Nicotiana undulata. The sequence goes on along the minus strand of ML254324.1, from coordinate 36,092 downwards.
GCAAGATGGATGAAATGGAGGCTTTCGTCAGGCATCCTATATGATAGGAATGTGCCGCCAAGACTTAAAGGTAAATTTTACAAAGTGGTGATCCGACCAACTACGCTATATGGGGCGGAGTGTTGGCCAATCAAGAATTCACACGTGCAGAAGATGAAAGTAACAAAAATGAGGATGTTGAGATGTATGAATGGGTATATCAAGAGAGATAAGATTAGGAATAAAGCTATCGGGGACCAAGTGGGAGTGGCCTCCGTGGAGGACAAGATGCGGGAGTCGAGGCTGAGATGGTTCGAGCATGTAAAGAGGAGAAGCACTGATGCTCCCATCAGGAGATGTGAGAGGCTGACCATGACGGGTTTGAGAAGAGGTCGAGGTAGGCCAAGGAAGTACTGGGGAGAGGTGATTAGGCAGGATATGGCGCGGCTTCAGCTTACTGAGGACGCGACCTTTGATAGGAAGGTGGGGAAGGTCGAGGATTAGGGTAGAAGGTTAGTAGGCAGTTGTAAGTTTCTCCTTTTCTTACCGGTTAATTTAGTAGCACTCATGTTCCTTCATATTCTTAAGTAGATCGTTATTACGTCAAGTGATCTAGTTCGCTTCTGTTATCATATTTCTTGTTGTTAGTGTTTACTACTTATTCCCCCTCCCCCCCCTCCCCCCCCCTTTTTCCTTCTCTCTATTCCCCCCTCGTCTTCTCCTTCTTCTTCTTCTCTCTTTCTAAGCCGAGGGTCTATTGGAAGCAACATCTCTACCTTCACCAGGTAGGGGTAAGGTTTGCGTACACTCTACCATCCCCAAACCCCATTTGTGCGAATATATTGGGTTTGCTGTTGTTACTTTTTAAGAGAGTCTCCCAAGGTGGAACCTGTGAAAACATCTTTATCCCAATGATCTCAAAACTTTATTAGAGATACATGCAACTTTTAAGCCTTCCAATAAGCATTATTCTAAAATATTTTTCTAGATGCAACAAACTAAAACCTTTTATTATCTCCTATTTCAGTATACTTTATGTTATGGTCAATTTATTAATAGGTGTATCAGGTAAAAACAGGTTTAGGAGTTTTCATTATGGTCAATTTATTTATTTATGTTAGAATTAACATAATATAAATATTTAAAAAATTATCATAAAAGATATTGTAGTTATGATATGTAGAACCAATAAAAAATTATATGAAGTAAAGTTTTAATGAATCTCAAAATCCTAAATAATAGGACTTCCTACACAAAACAAATAGGAAAAGATTTAATAACCATAAATTTAGCTAATTTAAAACTCCTAAATATTATAAGATTAATTAAATGACTATTTTGTTCAGTGTGAGCTCTATTATAAAAGGGTAAAAAGTGCGAACAACATTTTGCGAAGGGCCTTCGTGCTTTTAATATGATATAAATATATATTCAATTGTCGCATGATTTAATGGATACACACCAGATTCAGACGACTCCTTGCCAACATCGTCATCATTATATGAACCTGAATCATCAAAAATCTTTTCTGTCCCCTTCTGCAGGTTCAGATTTCTAGATTCCACATCCTCATAATATGACTTTGCTTGATCCACCAGAGCACTAGCCTCATGCTTTGATGCCTTAACTATTTCTGCCATTGCCTGAAGAGTGGAGGAAGATTATAACCAAGCAACTGAATAGAGAACAGCACCGCATCCAATAGTCAGAATCTAAAGAAATTTAACGATAGCTCAATGAATCATAAATAAAGGTCTGATGCAGAGATACACGATTAAGTGAGCTTTCTTTCCAGGCAAGACATAACAGTCAGAGAAATGCACTTTCTAATTTTAAGACACCAAATATGACCAAGAGAACTGATTGTTCTCCTCTAGCTATATCTATCAGTAAGTGCATATCAAATTAGAGTACAGTAAGCAAATGTCAGAAATCACCTTCAAGAAGGGAATGGTCAAGCCAGGGTTTTGATGCCTGCCAAGAATTTCAAGCTCCATGGAAACAGCACGCATCTGCAGAAATCACAAAATCATTCTGAACATATTGCAACACACACACACACACACATATATATATATATATCATGTCCATAGAGGCAGACATAATAAAAACAGACGACAAGACCTACAACAACATATGCCTCATTTTCCAAACTAGTTGCATTTGGAGACAACAAAACAGAACGAGAAGTTAGAAAAAAGTTTTTTGTTGATTCCAATTTCCAGGATAGATATCAAAGTTGAGACATACTGGCTCCTCCAACAGAGGAATTATACTGTGCGCCACTCCTATGTACGAAAGCATGGCAGCAAGTACATTTGGTACATCAGGGTTAAGCTCCAGAGAGCGCAGCTGCCTGCATATTGAATCAATTATATAATCTGAATTTGCTATAACCAAGTGTCCAACCTGCAAGAAGTTTTATAATTAGTGCCAGTAACCTTCAAAGACACAACAAGAAAGAAATCCATAGCTGCTGCTTACTGTTGGATAGTCATGCATAGCAGCAACAATGCGTAATACAGCATCAGATGCACTTCTGATTTGGAAGTGAGAGCAACTAAGATTGTGAAGCAACATATAAAGAGATGTATGAAGAAATCCTGATGAAGAAAAATCTTTCCCAAGGCACATAGAAAAGATGCCAATTCCATCAATAATAACCTGTTTGACAATAGCAAAACTACCATCAATATGACAAGCATAATTTGAGCCGCTAGAAAAGACATTGATAAGATAAGTAACACATGAAACCACAAGCACAACAAGAGATGGAAAAGAAAATTTCCTGGTGCAACATCACGTTGTCATTAAAGAAATGCGAGCTAATGTTCGTATCCTCACAATCAGATTGTTGTAAAGCAGTCGTATGTTCAACGGGCAGACTCCATATTTCAGGGGATAGGTATTCATGTAATATGCTGCCAATGCAGTCAACTAAATGATTCCTTTCTCCCTTAACTTGGCAAATCTTCCAAATAGATCCCTCTGGCGCAGATTGTTCAATTTCGCAATGTTGACTCTCATCTTCTTGACATTTCTTATTTTCTTGTGGTGCCATTACATATGCTCTAAACATTTTGGTAAAGTCATCAATTGCTTGATCTGACAAACCAAATATCAACTCATTAAGGACACACACAGCTGTACTGGCCTGTCGTACTAATTGTCCTAAAGTAATCCTGTTGTACCAAGATTGCCAGCTTTCTTCACTGTATTCCTTCATCCGTATTTCAGAAATCAATTTCCGCAGGTTCTCCAATGGAAGGTCAATGATAACAGAGAGAGATCCTTCAGTTCGAGAATCTAGTCAAAGCAACAAAAGGAATGTCATAACGTTAGGTCAGAAAGAAGTATATATACGGTTAAAAAGTTCAGAAGGGAAAAACAACCTGCAAATAAAGATAAACCTACAAGTCGAAGGATCCCAGCTAGAGAATGGTACAGCTTCTGACTGCCAACATAAACAAACCAAGGTGGCATGCGCGGCAGCTGATGCTCATTCTTTACACTTTCTGTGGCATGTACTCTTCTATTTTGATTCTCTCTACTTCCCAGATTGTCAAAGCTAGCAGCTCTAACAGCTCTTATCTCTGATAGGGAATGCATGAACCCTGATGAGGAAGGCTTTGCTACAACATTCTTCTCAAGGGAACCAGCAAAAACTGAATTTTGACTCAGACAGAGAGCTAAAACATCCAAGAATTGAGCAGATCTCACCTACACATTCCACTGAAAGGCATTAAAAAGATGAAAGGCGTTACACTTAAAGTATTCTGACCTGAATGAGGGATGATGCTAAGGAAAAAGAGAAAAGAAATAAACTCTGTAACAATTAAATACATGTAAGAAATAGCAGCTCCACAAGTGTCCAGTGGCAAGTAAGCAAGCAAGTGGGAGAGTATACGTTCATCCACTCAACCCCGCCTCTCCAAGCAAAAGAGAACCATTAAAGAAAAGAACTGTTAGTTTAGTAGTCAAATAGGGTTAAATAACCTTAACCTTAATCCTATATGTATTAGGAGTAGGACGTGTATTATCTATATATAGGGCTCATTGTATCATTGTATTGTGCGAATAATATATTATTTTCTCCCGTGCTTTCTCACATGGTATCAGAGCAATCGTGAGAGATTTATCGATGTGCATCAATTCCAGCGACTCCGGGAAGAGAAATCAATCAACCGGAATTTTTTTTTTCCGGCAAACACAGGCCTGCCGCCATAAAAAGCCACNGTGCGACCTTCTCCGGCCATTTTTTGGCCACGCTTCTTGAGGACAGCCTACTCGCACGTCAAATCCGAGTCCTTTGGTACTATTTCCGACAGATTCCGACGACTTTGAAATTTTCCGGCGAGCTACAGTGCTTTCTGGCGCGTGTATCCTTTTTCCGGTCAGCTTTCGAATTTTGTTTTTCAGATAGTGTGTTCTTGAGGTATTTCCGAGCCTACCCATCCAAATTTCACCCAAATCCGACGATTTTTTTATTTTCCGGCGACAGAAACACCAGATTCTGGCGACTATTTCTGATTTTTCCGGCACAAGTGTCTAGATTTCTTGTGTTATTTGCTGTAATTTTATAGACCTCTCTTCACTCCAACAATGTCTTTTGGAGTTGATATTTTCGGGTCTAAAAATCAGGGCTCTGGCAGTTCCGGTATTATGATTACCTCAGAACCTTTAATGGGAGGTTCAAACTACTTAGCTTGGGCTTCATCTGTCGAGTTGTGGTGTAAAGGTCAAGGTGTTCAAGATCATCTAATTAAGAAGTCTAGCGAAGGAGATGAAAAGGCCAAAGCACACTGGGAGAAGATCGATGCTCAATTATGCAGTATTCTGTGGAGATCTATTGATTCATAGTTGATGCCTTTGTTTCGTCCATTCCAGACATGTCATTTGGTTTGGGAAAAGGCTCGTACTTTATACACTAATGACATATCTCGTTTCTATGATGTGATATCGCGGATGACAAATTTAAAAAAACATGAATTAGATATGTCTACTTACTTGGGACAAGTACAGACAGTCATGGAGGAATTTGAGAAGTTGATGCCAGTTTCTGCTAGTGTTGAAGCGACAAAAGATGTTTCTAGTTCTTAGGGCTCATTTGTTTGCACTTAACGGAGGTCTGAATCTTAATCATTGCGATCTCAGACATTAGGTGCGATCTCAGACATTAGGTGCGTTTGTTTTTAAAGTCTGAATCTTAATTATTCAGGTCTTAATCATTAAGCGTGTTTGTTTTTTTTACTTCACAACCACTTAATGGGTCTGAATAGGTCTGTATGATTAAGATCTATAACAGAGACTTAATTTCATTAAGATGCTATCACATATTCATTATTAACTGCCGCCACCGCCTACCATTATCAACTACCACCACCACCGCCTCCACCACCACCACGCCACAATTATCGACCATCACCACCCACTATCCCCACCACTCCGACCACCGTATATCATTCTCACCCACAATCAACACTCATCCACCCCAACTGGCACAACTGACCACCCCATCATCATCAACAACCACAAGTGACACTGCCCATTATTATAACCTACCACCACCCACCCACCACTTTTCTCAGTCACCACTACTACCACCACCCACCATTATTAACTATCACCACCCACCACCATCATCCTCAATCATAATCGCCAGCACTACCAATTATTACTAGCTACTAACATGAACCACCATCATCAACCAAAACTACAACCAACCATCGCCTCTATCACCCGTTAACCATCACCACCAACAACTATCATATTTTAAAAATTTATATATTTTATTGATAGAATATTAGATTAGTTAGTGTTTGATTTGAATTTTATGTTTATTAATTTTCAAATAAAGATAAATTTTATATATTCAGATGTTAAAAATCAAATAGNAAGTTGATGATATTCAGATGTGTATTCAGATTCAGATGTCTTAATCTTAAAAAAAACAAATGAGGCCTTACTCTTGCTGGACTTCCTAATGATCTTGACTCAGTACGCGATCAGATTTTGGCTAGTCCGACTGTCCCCACAATTGATGAATTATTCTCTCGATTACTTCGCCTTGCAGCAGCACCAAGTCACCCGGTAAGCTCATCCCAGTCACTTGACTCATCTATTCTTGTATCCCAGTCAGTGGACAATCGGGCATCTCAACCTATGGAGAATAGACGAGGAGGAGGTCGTTTTGGAAGGCCTCGACCCAAGTGCTCTTATTGTCATAAACTTGGACACACTCGTGACGTGTGCTATTCTTTACATGGTCGTTCACCCAAAAATGCTTATGTTGCTCAGACCGAGACTACAGGTAACCAGAGACTTTCTTTATCTGAAGGGGAGTATAATGAGTTCCTTCAGTACTGAGCAAGTAAGCAGATATCTCCACAAGTAGCCTCTGTTGCTCAGACTGATACTTCTGTTGCTGGTAATTCTTTTGCTTGTGTTTCCCAGTCTAGTACTCTTGGACAATGGGTTGTGGACTCAGCCGCTTCTGATCATATCTCTGGTAATAAATCACTTTTGTCAAATATTGCGTATTCACAGTCTCTTCCCATTGTTACTTTAGCCAATGGGTCTCAAACTAAAGCAAAAGGAGTTGGACAAGCGAATCCTCTACCCTCTGTCACTCTAGTTCTCATAGATGGAGACAGGCTATGACTGACGAGATGACTGCTTTACATACGAGTGGTACTTGGGAGCTCGTTCCTCTTCCTTCAGGTAAATCTACTGTTGGTTGTCGCTGGGTATATGCAGTCAAGGTTGGTCCGGATGGCAAGGTTGATCGCCTTAAGGCCCGCCTTGTTGCCAAGGGATATTCTCAGATATTCGGGCTCGATTACAGTGATACCTTCTCTCCCGTGGCTAAGGTAGCACCGGTTCGTCTTTTTCTATCCATGGTTGTTGTTCGCCATTAGCCTCTCTATCAGCTGAACATTAAGAATGCCTTTTTGCACGGTGACCTTGAGGATGAAGTTTATATGGAGCAACCACCTGGGTTTGTTGCTTAGGGGGAGTCTCGTGGCCTTGTATGTCGCTTGCGCCGGTCACTTTATGGTCTAAAGCAGTCTCCTCGAGCCTGGTTTGGTAAGTTCAGCACAGTTATCCAGGAGTTTGGCATGATTCGGAGTGAAGCTGACACTCTGTGTTTTATCGGCACTCTGCTTTGAGTCTCTGCATTTATCTGGTGGTCTATGTTGATGATATTGTTATTACCGGCAATGATCAGGATGGTATTACTAAATTGAAGCAACATCTCTCTCAACACTTTCAGACTAAGGACCTTGCCAAACTAAAGTATTTTCTAGGTATTGAGGTCGCTCAGTCTAGCTCAGGTATGCGATATCACAACGGAAGTATGCCTTAACATTCTTGAGGAGACAGGAATGATAGGTTGTAGACCGATTGACACTCCGATGGATCTGAATTCTAAACTTCTGCCAGGACAGGGGGAGCCGCTTAGCGATCCTGCAAGATATAAGCGACTGGTTGGTAAACTAAATTATCTCACAGTGACCACACCTGACATTTCCTTTCCTGTGAGTGTTGTAAGTCAATTTATGGATTCTCCGTGTGATAGCCACTGGGATGCAGTTGTGCGCATTCTTCGGTATATAAAATCAGCTCCAGGCAAAGGGTTATTGTTTGAGGACCGAGGTCATGAGCAGATCGTTGGTTACTCAGATGCTGATTGAGCAGGATCACCTTCTGACAAACGTTCTACGTCTGGATATGTATTTTAGTAGGAGGCAATTTGGTGTCTTGGAAGAGCAAGAAACAAAATGTAGTTGCTCGATCTAGTGCAGAAGCAGAATATCGAGCAACGGCAATGGCAACATGCGAGCTAATTTGGATCAAACAATTGCTCAAGGAGTTAAAATTTGGAGACATCAGCCAGATGGAACTTGTGTGCGATAATCAAGCTGCCTTTCATATTGCATCAATTCGGTGTTCCATGAGAGGACTAAACACATTGAGATTGATTGTCACTTCATCAAAGAAAAGATACTCTCAAGAGATATTGCTACAAGATTTGTGAAGTCGAATGATCAGCTTGCTGATATTTTCACCAAGTCCCTCATTGGTCCTCGTATTAGTTATATATGTAACAAGCTAGGTACATTTGATTTATATGCACCAGCTTGAGGGGGAGTGTTAGTTTAGTAGTCAAATAGGGTTAAATAACCTTAACCTTAATCATATATGTATTAGGAGTAGGATATGTATTATCTATATATAGGGCTCATTGTATTGTGTGAATAATATATTATTTTCTCCCGTGCTTTCTCACAAGAACAATGACCCCAAAGCTAAGAATTGATAGCTCCGAATTGCTTAAAAGGATAGAAACAAAGAAAACTCTAGGCCTGTTGCACCTACAGGAGACTGAAGGAGATAGTCTGCCACGAGCCGAGGCCCTGAAAAATAGATCAGTACAAGTAGTTTCTGGGCATGTGCAATTGCATATGATTCATCAGCTCCAAGGACCACTTTTGGAAGCTTTTCAACAAGCCTGTAAAGAGGATGTAAAGTCCATTAGATCACTTCTAGTGCATAGGCCGCTACCAAATATATATGTTTCAAAGAGAAAAGATTAGGACTACAAAGACCTGTTAAAAACCTCTCTAACATCATCTTTTACTTTACGTTTTCCATGTGACGTGAGCAGATATCCAAAGAACAGCTGTGAAGCTGAAGACACCTCCTCGGAGTCATCACATGCCAAGACACATAGACATTCCTGCATTTTACAAGAGTCAAGAATACATTCAGAACAAAATATTTGGTTGGTGAAAAATGAAAAATATCTGTACCAAAATCTTGCACTTCAAAGAAGCTTCAAGACTGCTAATAAAGGACCCAATGGCACCAAAAAGAAAAAAAAAACAAGGAAATGCAATTCACTTATATACAAGAGTATGTCAATATATTCCAGACTTTCATATTTACAATTGCGCCAATTCATCAAAAATCATGGCATCGCAAGCTTGCAAGTATTACCGAACGAAGATTTAAAAAGGAGCAGATATATATATCAGAAAACTAAACTAAGTGTCAAGTGCCAATTACAGTCTCCTCACACTGTCAAAGACTAAGGTAAAGAAATGTGTTTGCTGCAATAGTGGTTTATGCACCCTTTTGACAGACTATAGCAGCAATCACTAGAAACATTATGGAGTACTGAGTTCCATGAGAGGAAAGCACAAGAGAAACCGGTATAGCACAATAGATTATGCAAGTGTCTCAGCCACACAGATACAATCCACAGCATCTGTTAGAATATTATGTCTTATATTAGAATGTTAACTGTTTTGCTAAGTTGGAGTTGGTCAACTCAGATATTTGTCCCACAATGTAAAAATAATGAGTATTCCAGACCTATGAATAAATGTGGCTAGTATTCAATTCTAATCAAGTCACTAATACATCTCTTCTTTTTCGTATTTTGACATGTTGTCAGAACCTCTATGATCTTGGCAGAAATCAACTTCCAAATATCGAAGGTCGGCCCTATGCCGTCCACCTGAACAAGTGTTTCACTTTTCATAATTTTACTATTCTTGCATCATTTCGATGATCCTTCAGTAGTATCTCTCCAATTTTAGTGCTCATTCCAACAGCACCATGCCCAATTCTAATATTCGTTCCAAGGTACCATGCCTCTTTTCCAGAACTGCTTCCTGTGGCACTATGACTATTTTGTAACTTTTCAAGTGGCATCGTGCCTCTTTCCCCATGACCATTTTGGCAGCACAGCCTCTGTCTCGCCAATATTCCAACCATTTCTCCAGCACCATATCTAACAAGATTCCAGCAACTTACAGCAAGTTTTCCCACAACTGTTCCCGCAACAATAATCAAGCAATTTTACAGTACATTCACTAATCTGAAAATTGTTCACTTTTGTGTATTTTCAAAATAAATAAAGTTAGTGGTTCTTCCCATGTGAGTTTGAGAAGGCCTGTTATATTAAGTGTTAGTATTAGAAGCTAAGCGAAAATGTAAGAAATGTTGAGTAATAAGTTAGACATTGTCCCACAACAGAAAATTTCCAGATGTGTAGTGCATGTCTTTTAACTGATATTATTAATTATAAATACATCTGTTATTCTTGTCGCATGTCACGGGTTCGAACCCTCCCATAGGCCATAGATAAAGCCTAGTATTTAAGTAGAGAAATGTGGAGGGACGGGCCAATTATCTAGCGAGTTTCAAACCTTGCGCCACTAGTCCTCAGGCATTTGGTTATAAGAAAGAAAAAATATTATATCTCTACTCTCCGATATGTCTTACAATGTCAATCTTTGTGATTCAATATGGCTATGAGCTAGTAGCATATGGACATGCCAACAAAAATTTGGAAGTCCGGATAATTTCATATTATTGCAATGGCTTCTGGATGTTTGATATCATAAGGTATAGCACTATGAAATTCCACTTCTAAGGGCCATATGACGGAAAGAGCCTGTTTAAACTACTACATAAGACCAAAGTGCTAATAGAATGGGTCCACAACGTCAGCTAATCAACAAGTCTTACTTTAATTTTATTTTCTCTCTTTTTTTTTTGGATGAAGTAAGATGTTATATTAACAAAAGCATCAAGAAGATGCATAGTTACAAAAGTTGAGGAGCAAAAATGAAAGAAAAAACTAGTCCCTTTACAGTATGTCAATCTAAGACAAGGGAACTAACAAAGTCCAAAAGATGAGCAGAACTAGTTACAGTAGCTAACTTAGTCCAACAAAAAAGATTGAGTAGGCATCTAGTTTTGAGAGAGTGATTTGGAGTTGAGATCCCATCAAAGCATCTACTATTCCTCTCATTCCATAAACACCAAAAAATAACTGCAGGGATCATCAACCAGATTTTCTTGATGGTCTTATCAACTCTCCATCGACTCCAGCTCAGATTTGCCTGTTTTATGTTTCGAGGCATAACCCATTTGAGGCCAAAAATACAATAAAACATGTTCCAAAGGTCAGTGGCCACTGGGCAATGCAAAAACAGATGGCTAACTGTTTCCACATTCGCCCTGCACATATAACATCTATTGACCAGCTGAAGGCCTCTCCTGTTGAGATTGTCTTGTGTCAAGCAAGCTTCATGAAGAACAATCCAGTCAAAGCAAATTACTTTAATAGGTAGCTTAGTTTTCCATATTAATTTCCATGGCCATGCATCGATCACTTGGTTTTGAGAACATAGCTGCCTGTAACATTCTTTCATTGAGAAAGTGTCCTTACTCCCCCAACAAATGGTGTTTGGTGTACTTGCATTCATGTTGAACCTTTCCACTCTGGCAAGCAATTCTATCAAGTTGTCCACTTCCCAGTCTTGCACTGCTCTTCTGAGATGAACATCCCAATTATTGCCACTTTTGTTCTGAGCTATGGAGGAATCTTTGTCCAATGCAATCTGGAACAGGCAAGGGTATTCATCCATGAGTGTAATGTTGTTGAGCCATTTGTCTTTCCAAAATCTGATATGTGCTCCATTGCCTGCTTTGAAGTAGGATTCCTGGAAAAATTCATTCCCAAGTTTCCTGATGTACTTCCAAGGGCCCACTCCATAAGGTGCATTAGAAATTTTGGTGCTCCAATTGTCTCTTTTCCCATGCTTAGCAGTAATCACCTCTTTCCAGAGACTTGATTCCCCTGTGCCATATCTCCAAAGCCATTTCATTAGTAAGCATTTGTTGTGGACCTCTAGATCTCTGATACCCAATCCTCCCTGGTGTTTTGGTTGTGTGACTTTATCCCACTTAACGAGATGAAACCTACGAGTGTTGTTTTTCCCTTCCCATAGAAAGTCCCTCCTGATCTTGTCTAATTGCTTTAGCACCTTTTTAGGGATATGAAACAATGACATGTAATAAGTTGGAATGTTGTCAAGCACACTATTGATAAGAGTTAGTCTACCTCCCATGGAGAGGTATTGCAGTTGCCATGATGCTAACCTCTTTTCAAACTTTTCAATAATCCCGCTCCATATCTCACAACTTTTGAATTTGGCACCCAGCGGAAGGCCCAAGTATGTGGTAGGCAAGGACCCAATACTGCAACCCATGATACCTGCTAATTCCTCAATGTTAGGTACATGGTTGACAGGATAGATGATACTTTTCAGCGCATTGACATGTAGCCCAGAAAGAGCTTCGAATAGGAGGAAAGCCAGGTTTAGGTACATAAGTTGTGACTTTTTAACCTCACAAAAGATTAGAGTATCATCCGCATACAACAGATGAGAAACAGAGACTGAACTCCCAATGTCTGCCCTTACTCTGAAGCCCTGAATCCATTGTAGTTCTTTGGCCTTTTCAAGCATTTTGCTTAAACCTTCCATGGCAAGTATAAATAGGAATGGGGAGAGTGGGTCTCCCTGCCTGATCCCTTTCTGAGGTGAGAAGAAACCCACAGGTTCTTTGTTGACCAACACTGAATATTTGACTGTTGTGATGCAGAATCTGATCCACCTTATCCATTTGTCTCCAAATCCCATCTTCCTTAGAATAGAAATTAGATAGGACCAATTCAGCTTGTCGAAAGCTTTTTCAATATCAAGTTTACATATATGCCAGGCTCCCCAGATTTAAGCCTCCAATCTAGAGTCGCATTGACTATAAGTGAAGCATCAGTTATCTGCCTGTGCCTAATGAAAGCATTTTGATGGCCGGATACTAATTTGCCAATAACTTTCTTCAATCTTTGTGCTAGTAGCTTGGCCACAATCTTATAGACACTGCCAATCAGACTTATTGGTCTGAAGTCTCTAAGTTCAATAGCCCCTTTCTTTTTTGGAATCAAGGCAATAAAGGAGGCATTACATGATCTCACCATATAGCATTGCTGATGAAAGTGATTTAGTGCCCCCATCACTTCTGGCTTGATAAACTCCCATGTTCTTTGAAAGAAAGCCATAGTGAAACCATCTAGCCCTGGAGCCTTATATGAGGAACATGAATTGATGGTTTCATGCACTTCATTTTCGTCAAAAACTTTCTCTAACAACTCCCTGTCCTCATCTGCTGGTCTAGCTACTTCATCAAAATTGGCAGTAGGTCTCCACACTTCGTTTTCTGTATAGATTTTGGTAGAAGTTCAAGATCTCCTCTCTAATCTATGTTTTGTCTTCTGTTATTCCATCATTCACTTTGAGCTTATCAATATTGTTGACTCTTCTGTGTGAGTTGGCTATGGAATGGAAATATTTGGTGTTCCTGTCCCCCTCTTTCAACCATTGACATCTTGACTTTTGTCTCCATGATGTTTCTTCAGCTTTGGCCAGTTCCTCCAGCTCCACTTGCAACCTCAAAATCTTCTGCTTTTCAGTCTGCATTGGAATTCTGCCTTCTGTAGCCTGTTCTAAAGCTGCAAGTTCCTCAAGAGCCTTGCTTCTTCTTACTCCCAGCTTGCCATAAACTTCTTTATTCCAGTTGGAGATGTCTTTTTTCAAGTTTCTCAACTTCTGAATGAGAATGAAATCAGGGTTGCCGCCTATAGTGTAATTCAGCCACCACCCTTTCACCATATCAATGAAGCCCTCTTGTTGCAACCACATATTCTCAAACTTGAAGTAGGAGTGGGTTGCCTCCCATTCTCCATATTCCAGCAGTAATGGTTTATGATCAGAAATAGGTCTAGGCAACAAAGCCAACTGTTTAATTGCTTTAAAGCTTTCATCCCACTCTAAAGAAATAAGGAATCTGTCAAATCCTAGATGACTGTAGAGTGTCTTCCCCCCTTGACCATGTATATTGTGCTCCATGAAGAGGTAAATCAATTAGTTGCAGATTCATAATTGTTTCTGAGAAGCTTTCCATTGCTTTAGATCTCCTAGTGCAATTGAGTCCCTCATTCTCGAACCTGCATACATTGAAATCCCCACCTATCACCCATTGCTCACTCCAAATACCTCTAATTGCTCCCAGCTCCTGCCATAGTTCTTCCCTCTCAGAATTTGTATGCGGACCATATACTCCAGTAAAGCACCATCTGAAATCCTCTTGTAAGCTTTCAAGCATACAGGTGATTGTGTAATTGCCTTGATGAGAGTCAATGCAATTCCACAATCTCCTATCCCAGATAATAATAACACCCCCACTGGTGCCACGGGCCTTTAGTTCTACCCAATCAGCCCATTTGTTCCCCCAAATTTGATGTAAACAGCTTTTAGGAATTACCTCCATTTTGGTTTCTGGAAGACACAAAATGCCGGCCTTCCATTTACGAACTAAAGATGCTAAAGTGCTCCTTTTATTCCTACCATTGAGACCCCTAATGTTCCAGCTTAGGATTTTTACTTTCATCTTGACTGGCTCTTGAAGTGCCTGCCCCTACCTCTGTTGCTTCCCCCATCGTAGTTAATACTGCTAATTAACTTTTGAACCTCACCTTCCCATTTCTTCTTCCCTTCTTGTTTGTTGCTGCCAGTGACCCCTTTTTTTGTATCTAAATTTGTCTCTTCTGATCCATCCTCATAATTAAATCGAACATTTCATGTTCGAATCTGGCTACGTTGATCCCGAAAGCTTTGCATGCTTTACCCATAACCAGTTTTGTCCATTTAGATGTTTCAATGACATTGGGTTGCTGGATTCCTTGTGATTGCAGATGTTCTGGCTCGAAGCAGTGAGAAGATAATGATGTTTCAGTATCAGAACATACAAGTGTAGTTGAAGCAGTTTCTGACCAAGCCAATCGGTTCGAGAGACACCAGAGATTGTTTGAAGTGTTATCTACTTCGTCGTCTGCATCATCTCCTTCAGAGATAGTGGCTGCATGCAGAGTTTGCCCAGAAATAGGATCTTTGTTGTAGGGCTCTTGGGACTTGATTGTTGGGGGAGTGTTGTTGATGTTTGCAGATTCAGAGGTTTCAAGTTGGAGACGGGGATTTGGTAGTAGACGAATGGCTCTCCATTCTTGAACAGATGGTGGCTTCTTAAATTTGGATTGAGACTCGGCCTTCCTCCCTAGGCCTGCTGAATAGTAATTTTCTGTTGCACTTAGGCCCAAACAAATTGGGTCTTTACTTCATGAACAGCTTGCTACACTGGGCCGGCCCATGGGAATTTTAGTATTAGCCCGTGTAAGCAAGAATTTTGGAGTGGGCCCTTGTAGCTCTGAGTTGAAAAATTACTCTTCCAGTTGACCCACCTTGTGCTTTCCATTTGGGGTGGGCCCTAGAAAATTTGAATTAAAGTTCCCTGCCACACTCTGCCCCTTCACGTGCTTAGCCCTAATTTTCAGCTCAGTCCCAAAAAAACTTGGTGTTGCAATTTTTGCCGTACACTTGCACCCTTCTTCTCTGGTGGCTTTCTCTGCTACTTGCTGGGCTCGGGTAGGAATTGGCTTTGGAGTAGCAGCAACATCTTTAAGAATCGAGATTTCAAATCTCCATTCTTCCACATCAAGATCAATTTTGTCTGGACAATTAAATTCTTTGGCATAAACACAAATTCTCGCCCATATGTAGTGATTCCGGTTCTTCGTATCTTCATCGATTCCAACAAAACCACCACGTAAGTCGCCAATAATCTTAAAGGTGTCTAGAGACCACGCATGGACTGGAATACCAAATGCTTTGACCCATTTGTAATCTGATCTCGGGAAGGCTAAGTTGGTGCCTGACACTGATGTCCACCATTCTAAAGATAAGTGCCGGCCATTCCAAAACCATTCTCCAGCATGAATTCTCACTGCTTCTTGTCTCAAAGGAAACTCGAACAAAAACTGGTTGTGAGCTAGAGGAGTAACTCTCAGCCTAGAACAAATCTTCCACCTGCTCATGAACCAAGTCTTAATCACTTCTTGATTTGGGCTATAGTTGAAAGAATCGTTGAAGTTCCCAACTAAACACCGAGAAAGAAATTGTTGGCTCCATTCATCCGTGACTGCGTTGATTTTGATGACATTGTCGACCACCGTAGCTGGAAACTTCGCCAATACCGGCCATTGAGAGATTTTAGTTGTATCCACATAGGATCTTGTATGAGAAGTAGGGTAATTCTTGAATCGGTTTGTGGATAGCTTCCCCAAAAAATGTAATATTTTCACTGCTATATCTCCCCAGCCCCCATTATAGACTGGTTCATGAATAATCACCCCTTTCCTTCTTTCCCCCAGCCAGGTCTCGATCCGAATGAATCTGCCATATGTGTTTAATAATCCCTTGTTCTTTTGGACGCTTGTTTGAGAGCATCGCACACACGACGGAGATTTTCCTCATCTATTTTGATGTTGGTTGAAAATCTTCTGCCTCTTTCAGTTAATACAAACCACCCTTCTCCAGAATCGAGCAGCTCAAAAGATTTGGCACCTGTGATGAAAAAAATCTTGTTTTCCATTAAAGACTAAGTTGAAACGGAGTAAAATCAGAGGGAAAATTCGCCGGAACATTGTTCACGGAGAGAGAGAAAGACTGGGCTCATTTCCCAAGAGATTATGACAAACACTACCGAATAGATTTTCTCTTGTAAGACGTGACGTCTAAATGGTATGCAATCAGTGTTTTGGAAAGCGTTAAGCGCAAAAAAGCGACGAGGCCTCGCTTCACCGAAGCGAGAAGCGAGAAGCGCGAAGCGAGAAGCGAGAAGCGAAGCGCGCGCTTTTTCCATGTGAAGCGCAATTTAACACATAAATTAAAAAAATAAAATATGCATAGATAAATCACTAAGAACTCATTAAAAATAACATATTAAGCAAATGTTTCAATTCTTAAATCAAGAAGCACATAATAGATAGTAAAACTAGATAGTGAATAATCCTCAAAAGTCATAACATATTAAGCAAATGCAAAACAAAATCACAAAAGGAGCAACATCCTATTCTTCAACAAGATCTCCAAACTCTTGAAGTGTCATCATGTCCGAGTTATTATATTGGTCATCATATTAGGGCACAAAAACAGAAACATCCAGTGAGCAGAATATTAGGGCACAAAAACAAAGCAAAAAAAAGTGAAAAAAGTAGAAAGAAGAAGAGACAAATAGGGAAGAAGGAGTCGAAGCAATAGAAAGTGAAAAAAAATAGAAAGAAAAAGAGAAAAAAGGAGTCGCAGAGAACTGGAGAAGAAGAAGAAGAGAGAAGAAGAAACTTACCTGGAGAAGACACAGCCTTCACGTCGCTGGAGTTGGAGCAGCAGAGGAGCGTAACGGATGCCTTAGAGTTCGCAACTGATGGTTTATTTCCTAAATTTAAAAAAGAAAACCTAATAGATGTTGCTCCGTCGCTTAAGCACGCTTTTCTGCGCTTTTTTCACCGCGTCGCTTCTCGCTTAAGCGAGAAAAGCGTGCGCTTTTTGTATGTGAGTCGCTTTTCTGCCATAAAAGCGATGGGGTTGCGCTTCAGCGCTTAAAGCGAGAAGCGATCGCTTTTAACAACACTGTATGCAATAGATTTCTACATGCTAATAGTAAGAATATAACATGAAAGCATATTACTTCTCAAAAGAATAAAATATGGAAGCATATTAGCAGGAACTTTATTTCACAATTAATAGTCTCATCCAGCCAAATCAGCTACAACAACAAAAACAAAAACAAAAACAAAAAAATCCAATGTAATCCTGTGGGAGGGTAGTGTGTACTCAGGTCTTACCCTCACCTTGAAGATAGAGAGGTTATTTCTGATAGACCCTCGGCTCACGAAAGACAAGAAGAAAAGTAATAGCACCAAGCAATAACAATAACAAGATAGTAAAAAAACGAAGCGAGAGGAACAAGTAATAAATCTAACAATAACATAATACAGGTCTAACATTAATACTCTCGACTACCTACTAGCCGTCTACCTTGATTCTCGACCTCCACACCTTTCTATCAAGGGTCATGTTCTCGGTAAACTGAAGTAACGCCATGTCTTTCCTAATCACCTCTCCCCAATACTTCTTCGGCCTACCTCTAACTTTTGTCAACCCCTCTAGCGCCAACCTCTCACACCTCCTTACCGGGGCATATCGGTTTCTCCTTTTCACATGCCCAAACCATCTAAGTCTAGCTTCCCGCATCTTGTCCTCCACCGGAGAGGCAGAGACACTCCCACTCTAGCCCGAATATCTTCATTCCCAATCATATCCATCCCGCTACGCCCACACATCCATCTCAACATCCCCATCTCTGCTACTTTCATCTTCTGGACATGCAAGTTCTTGACTGGCCAGCACTCAGCCCCATACAACATAGTCGGTCTAACCACCACTTTATAAAACTTGCCTTTGAGTTCAGGTTGCACATTCTTATCACATAAAACACTGGTTGCTAGCCTCCACTTCACCCACCTCACTCCAATACTATGTGTAACATCCTCGTTTATCCCTCCATTTCCTTGAATAATAAACTCAAGGTACTTGAAACTATCTCTCTTAGGGATAACTTGTGTATCAAGCCTCACATCTCTGTCCGATGTCACTGAACTTGCACTCCAAGTATTCTGTATTGGTCCTACTTAACTTGAACCCTACAGATACTAGGGTCTGTCTCCAAACCTTCAGTCTCGCGTTTACACCGCCTCGCGTCTCGTCAACCAGTACAATTTCATGTGTAAATAACATACACCATGGCACCTCCCCTTGAATGTGGCGCATCAGTGTGTCCATTGTCAAGGCAAATAAAAACGATCTGAGAGCTGACCCCTGATGCAACCCCATCACAACTGAGAACTGGTCTGAGTCCCTAAATTGTCCTCACCCGAGTCTTGGCTAGAGCAACTGCAATTTAAAAATGCTCCCAGATTCTAGGACCAACTTTAGAATACGTTAAAGATAGCGGATGAAAATGCAAAAACCACTACCATAGGCACAATCACTTTGACTCCCTCAATCCCAAAACGGACAGTCTTACTTTACTTTTGTTGTTCCGTTTGAAAATGGTATACTTCTCTTAAGAGGGAAGTTTGCCCTTCACTACTCGAAAGCCCATTGATCCTATGTCTATTATCATAAATGTTGAACTTATCAAAAGGAGATCTCTCTACCTACATTGACCCACTATTTAAGCTACAATTCAAAATCAATGCTACTCTAAGAGTTCGAGCAGGCAGAAATAGAGCATCTTAGTGTCTGACACTTCAAAAAAAAAGGGAATAAGGAAAAAGAAAAGGAAACTTGTTATGAAAGAGATATCTTTCTTGGGCTGATCAAATCCCATTGTAGATTAACTACTAGATATACAAATATTATAGGATATAAGTTCCAGTTTGGACCTCACCAAAAGTATCAATCTGCTTCCCTTCAACACACAACTGGTTTTTAATAAGAGTCCCTGTATTGCCGCCAAGAGTCCTTGTCTTACTTTTCTGCTTGGATGCATGCAAAGCTGAGAACACAAATGCAATATTATTAATTTAAATTGTTTGTCAAAAAACATGGAACTATCAATTTAAATTGACTTGATAAAAGATCTTCTAAACTCAAGTGCTACTGAGAAACTTGTTATAACCTACATGGGGATAAGTTGAGCATAACAGCTTATCAACATGCGACGAGGTATCAACAATCCAGTCTTTTGTACAAATTACACGCAAAGATCCGTTCATGTTTCTAGGACTGACACTTTCCCTCTCTGTAGAGCTAAGTACAAGGGTGCCTCTGTCA
Organism: Nicotiana undulata; assembly: GCA_005239495.1. Taxonomy (NCBI): domain Eukaryota; kingdom Viridiplantae; phylum Streptophyta; class Magnoliopsida; order Solanales; family Solanaceae; genus Nicotiana; species Nicotiana undulata. The sequence goes on along the minus strand of ML254324.1, from coordinate 16,524 downwards.
ACAGCCTCACTCAAATTTTGATCATGCACAGTAGAGGGCAAATGACGAAGTGCCTCCAGAAACTCCACTAGCGATTTCTCTTTCTTGACATCATCAAGGAACGGATCAAGAAAAGGCAAGTTAGAGTTGTCATCGAGAACTATCATAAGAAGTTCTGCCAAGCTTTTAATAGCTTGGTCCAAAGCTTCTGCATTCCCGGCAGCCCCACTAATGAACGTTTTCGACATATGCAAAACTTTGCCAATTTGACTAACAACTCCAGGCAAAAAAAAGGCTAAAGCATCTGCAGTGCCAACCTGCCAGACATTATATAAAATCGTAAAGATGTGACTTATATGAACCTCAACAGCAATGCTGCCTAGGACTGAGCACTAGAATACAAGCTGATAGTAGAAAAAATAACAACCATCTGACAAGATTCTAGGCAATGAACATGTATATTTTGATAAACAACACCTGGAGATATACTATTGTATCACGAAGAGAAGAGACACCTTGTCTACAATGAATCTTAATCATAATTTTCATGTATTTCTACTTTGCTTGACGGCTTCTCAGTCATTTTATGGGGAAAATTCTAGCATTAAATGGAGTAAAGAAGTTAAATCATGTTAAAGGCATGGTCTCGCATGAGTAAACTCCATTGAACCTCTGAAGGAATAACTGAGAATTCGAAAAGCCAATAATACAGCTTACAAGAGAGGAAAAGCAACTCGGAAAGGAGAAAAAAGGAACCTTAGCAACAAGTATTCTCAGAGTGGAAAAAGCTTCTATCCGAAGGCTTGCGCTGCCTTGCTGCCCCCGTGCTGCCTCAGCATCTGCTGCCTGAGAAAGCCATAAATACTCTCAAAAGTAATACTAGAGAAATACTATGAAGAATGGGTAAGGAGATATATTTTCCTCGAGGTGACTAAATGTATACCTTCAGCAGAAGTGATAACCAATTTCCAACAGCAACTGAAGCAGTTTCAGACTGTAGAAATGCAACTAAACACTCTTCATCCTTGAATTTAAGTTTTGAGACAGGTGGAGAGTGCAAATGTTTTCTTTCCATAAGCAAAGGCCAACCACTGATTTGTTTGCATGAGCAGGACTCACTAGAACAGCAACGCAGATTAAGCAACAGTTCTTTGAAACACCTTATCACTCCTTCACGGAACTCTTCTGAAGCCTCCAGAGGAGAAAGCGACGCCCCGCGACTCAATTTCTTTATTAGTTCAATGAACTGCAAAAGCAAATTATGGATTCTTGAGAACAGTACCAATCAAACATCAACGGCTATATTTTTTAGTTCTGCACAGGTAGGTAATCAAACCCCAAGTGTTAAAATCTTAGACAAAGGAGATTGTGAACCCTCAACATAGTTCATCCACTACTGGTACTTCTCGAATAAATATAAAAGTTTATCTACTATTGGTAGAGCGAATTTCAAATTGACGTTATAACCAAAGGTTTGTAAAGCTTAGAAATAATGCTAAAAGCATGGCCTGGCATGAAAGGTAGCAAAAAGTTTCTTCAATTATAACTAATCATAGGAAATGCAGCTACTGCACTGAAACAGAAAGTCTAAATACCTGATCCACGGACCCTAAACAACACTTCTTCAGAAGTTCCTCTAGACAATGAAGAGCATCTTCCATCACGATATCACTAACGGTATGTGGCATCACGCCAGAATCAATGCCGGGTGATGATCTGCTATCAACAGAGGCATTCAGTAGAAGCAGCAGCGGTAACAGTGTGAAGCTGAAAAAAATTCAATCAGTAATCTGCATGTCACTGAATTAAGAGACTAAAAAATGAAAGAGAAAAATACATATCAAACATCAAAAGCAAATTTCTCCAGAGTCTGTCCCTCATGCATTCTTACAAGCAGACCAACAGTTGGCCCTTCGCTAAACATCTTTTTTTTCTTCTTTTTCTTGTCTTATGTAACAACATGAGACAGAAATGGATAACACACATCCGTTTCATTTTCAATAAAAAAAAATAAAGAATCTATTGTATTTGAGTTTAAGTGCACACAAGGGTGTAATCTAGTGGTCAATGAGGTGAGCCAAGAACTATAAGGTCTCAGGGGAGATATTAGGTAATTTCTTCCTAGCCGTTCAAGCCTCGGTGAATAGAGTTACCCGATACATGTGATGGGCTAAGATAGCAGGTATCCAAGTTCGGGCAAGCTAGCCCGGACATCATGTTTATAAAATAAATAAAAATGAGTTATAAGTTTTGTGCTCTGACAGTGTATAAGCGTTTTAAACTATCAAGTAAAATTGACCAATAACAGTAGGTAACTCAGTATGGTAAACTGGAAAATAGAGTGATAACCTGCTATAATCAGTTAAATTGAACTAACAGCGTAAGATTCTTTAAATTTTCACGATATAAGACTTAAATCCCATAGCAAAAGTTAAGGATTGACATAGCAGGGGAAAAAAAGTTGATTAAAGAGAAAGGAACATACTCGAAGAAGGGCTGGAGAGAAACAGGAGAGGAGCGGCGAAGAAGTTGAAGCAGATGAGAAAGAGTGGAGGAGTTTTTCTTAGGGTTTAAGCGGAGTTCCAGTAGTTCTATGCAGTACTGTTTGAGTTCAGAAAATATGGCGCTGCTTCCACCTTCTTCATCGTCATTACGTCCTTCCATTTTCTTCCTACCAATACCAATTGCAGCAAACACACCAGTTTTACATGGTATATGCTTTGCTCAAATAAAGGGTCGGAGCGGGTCGGATTGTTTTTAACGCAAACATCCGGAAGTAGTACCACAAGTTTAAGTACATTCCTCAAATATACATGTTTACAGAAACTATCCTTGAACTTTGAAATACCTGACAGGTTTAGCCCACCGTCGAAATAGCTAGAATGTAGAAGAAAATTAAAACTTAAACAGAAAAAGCTCATTCGCTCCTTTGCTTGAAATTAGTTAATTAATCCGCGGTTCACGTGCCCGTAAAGAGAGAATCAAAATATACTAATCCAAGAGGTAATCTAGGAGAGATAAATATAATTTTTAACCTCATGGTATTGAGATAGTCCATCCAGTGTCTCAAAAAAAATATATTAAAACAACATACAAAGAAAGAAGAAACCTCCAAAACAAAAATCAGAAGTAAAATCGTATCTCACGAAAGTTTTCGTATAATATAAGTCAAGAAAGGTATTTAATATTCAAAATTATTTGATTTTTCTTCCCTTATTCATTGCTTTTTACATATTTTAAAATCCCCACAATTCTCTTTTAAATGAAAAAATAAGAACCGCTAATGAATTTAATGTATCTTGAATGTGTATAATGTGTAATTAATACAAGTACTTTGGTTGTTAACTTGAGTATTATATGAATTTACGGTAAATTATTTATCCATACATAAAACAGTATCGTATAAATCATGATTAAAGTAGCAGCAGCTTTGCCTGAAAAGCAAAACCCTAATCAATTGTAAGTAAGAAATATTAAGATCCAAATTAGTCCCCTTAGATATCAATAAAGAATTACAAGAATATTTATTACTTCCGATTCATGTTAATATTATTATAAACATATTTGATTTTTAAATACAATGCAATAATATTTTACTCAACGAAACTACATATATGATTTGTATTATGTAAGATCACAACTCAAACAATTACAATGCATAATTACATGTTAACCAAATCCCATAAGTAAGACTTGCTTTCCTGTCAGAGTATGAACTTATATGGACCTGCGGGAAAAACAGTAAAGAAATCAATCATTTAACTGCTTTAAATTTAGCATGAATTTTTTTTTTAATAGGACAAAATGTGAAGGCAAAACTATGGAGAGCAACTCAAAAATGCAATTGATAAGAACGAATTTGCCGCTACTGCATAGGAGCATTAGAAAACTCAACTCAGGCGTAAGAACAACATCAATGAGTCAAAGTATGTTAGTGCAGACTCAAACAAACATGAAAATTTCTGCATAGAAAGAGGGGCGCAAAATATTAAATTAAATTCTTATGATTGGTGTTGTGTAAGGATAAAATCGGGGATAAAGTTACCCCCAATTTTTCGATAAAGTAACGAGACGAAAGCACGATCTGACATGACCTCGAGTAAAGCCGAGGAGTTCCACGTTTCAAAGCTCGGGGAGGGAGAATGGTGCACCTGGGGTCGGATACGGCTGAGCATCGGGTCCAAGCAGAGTAAAGGGTTGAGACTAAGTGAAAAGACGGTTAGACACGATAAGCGGGAGCCATAATAACCGCTCTCAACCGGATGTCACGGTGCAAATCTCGCCCGATATCAACTATAAAGTGGCATTTATCGAAAAGAGAAGATTTTTTTACCTTATTTAGACTTGTAGTAAGATTGAAACTCCCCTACTTTATAAATGAGAGAACCTTTTCATTTTAAAACCACAGTTGGCATGCATATCAAAGCAATAAAGTTAATTTTTGTCCTTTCACTATTGTTCATAGTGTTCTTCAGCTATTTATTTATTAAGTTATAACCAAGCTCGTTCTGAGGGCTAAATCGGAACCAAGTTCCAGACGTCCCAAGCAAAGATGAACTTGTTCATCCATTACATTTGGTTTGATCGTGCTGATTTTCTTTAATTCAATTATTTACTGTTCATAGTTCATTCGTGTTAAATAAATCACATAACCTTTAATCGTGTATAAATTCAAATGTTACTCATTTTAAGGGTAAATATTTTGGCGCCTGCAGTCGGGCTAAGGATAATAGTGGTGATTTAATATGAATCTCCTTAACACACCATATTTTACACTTACTCTTTGAAGTTTGATTTCAGATTTATCTAAAAACAAATGCATAGTCTGCTCACTTGAACGTTGACGCTAAGTCAGGCCACCACGGTGAGAATACAAATGTACTGTCGAGCAATGACTTACCCCTGTTGATCCTAATGGTGTCCCAATCCTAATGCCTAAAAAAGAAAATAAACTTAGAATGTGTATAGATTATAAGGACTTAAATAAGACATGTCCAAATGATTCATTTCCTTTGCCTAACATCGACCAAACGATCGATGTTATGGCCGGGCACGAGATATTGAGTTTTCTCGATGCCTATTATGGGTACAACCAAATTCAAATGGACCCGGTTGACCAAGAAAGACTTCTTTTATATCTGAATTACGCGCCTATTATTACAACGTAATGCCGTTTGGGCTAAACAATATCGGTGCCACGTATCAACGCCTAGTTAACTGGATGTTCGAAGAACAAATAGGAAAACCAATGAAGGTTTATATTGACGATATGTTAATTAAGTCTCTGCGAGTATAGGTCCATTTGAAGCATTTGCAGGAAACCTTCAAGATAATGAGGAAATTCAATATGAAGCTAAATTTGGAGAAGTGCGCCTTCAGAGTCGATTCGGGCAAGCTCCTCGATTTCATGGTATCCAATCGGGGAATAGAGATCAACTCGGACAAGATAAAATCCATAGAGGATATCACTATACTTGACAATGTCCAAGTAGTACAAAGATTGACCCGTCGGATAGCCGCATTGGGCCGGTTTATTTCGAGATCGTCTGACAAAAGCCACCGATTTTTCTCACTGCTAAAGAAGAAGAACGACTTCTCTTAGACCCCGGAATGTCAGCAAGCTTTATAAGAACTCCAACAATACCTATCGATCCCTCATTTGTTGCACACCCCTGAAGGCGAACGAGCAGTTATACCTCTACTTGTCAGTTTCTGAGGTAGCAGTAAGTGGTGTCCTGGTTCGGAAAGAAGAAGGTACACAATTTCCTATTTAAAATGTTAGTATAACCTCAGGCGATGCCGAAACGAGGTATCCACACTTAGAAAAATTAGCACTCGCCCTATTGAGCGCATCCAGGAAATTAAAAATGTACTTTCAATGTCACCCCATCTGTGCGGTGACCTCGTACCCACTGAGGAATGTTATGCATAAACCCGAGCTCTCGGGATAGCTGGCTAAATGGGCTGTAGAGATTAGCACGTATGATATCGAGTACAAACTCCAGACTGCTATAAAATCTCAGATTTTGGCAGACTTCATGGCCGACTTTACGTCAGTTTTGATCTCCGAGGTTGAGAAAGAATTGTTGCTTGCTCAAGGACTATCTCAGAGGTTTGGACCCTATTCGAGGCCGGTGTTTCTAACACGAATTTTTCTGGGTTGGGAATCGTATTAAAAACACCTACATGTAACATAATAAGGTAGCCTATTAGAACTGTAAAATTGACTAATAACGAAGCCAAATATGAGGCTATGATTGCAGGCCTAGAAATGGCTAAGAGCCTGGGGCTAAGGTGATCAAAGCCAAGTGTGACTCCCTCATCATCATTAACCAAGTCAACGGGACACTCGATGTAAAAGAGGACCGGATGCAGAGATATTTGGATAAGTTGCAGGTGACCATGCACCAATTCAAGGAATGGACTTTATAGCATGTACCTCGAGATTAAAATAACAAGGCCGATGCATTGGATAATCTAGGATCATCAGCCGACTCTGATGAATTCAATTCTGGAGCAGTAGTGCAATTGATGAAATCAGTGATAGAGAAGGTCACGCCTATGTAAACTCAACAAGCTTGACTTGGGATTAGAGAAACAAATACATAGACTACCTTTAGAGGGAAGTTGTCGTCGGATCCTAAGGAATCAATGGCCCTACGTACTAAGGCTGCCAGATTTTGCTTGATCTGTGGAAAATTATACCAAAGATCATTTTTCTGGCCGTTAGCAAGGTGCTTGGGTCCGGGGAGACCGAATACGTGAGGAGGGAAGTACATGAGGGTACTTGTGGAAACCATTCGGGGGGAAATTCCTTGTTCGGAAATTGATCAGAGCCGGTTATTACTGGAACAAGATGGAAAAAGATGCGAAAGACTTCGTCCAAAGGTGTAACAAGTGCTACAGGTACGCCCCGATGATTTACCAACCGGGATAGATACTTCACTCGATCCTCTCTCCCTATCCGTTCATGAAGTCGGGGATGTACATCATCGGTCCCTTACCATGGGCACCTGGCAAATCCCAATACATATCACTCTTGGCCGATTATTTCTCCAAGTGGGCTGAAGCACAAGCGTTCGAGAAGGTTCGGGAAAAAGAGGTCATTGACTTCATCTGGGATCATATAATATGTCGGTTCGGGATACCGGCCGAGATCACTTGCGACAACGGGAGGCAGTTCATCGGCGGTAAGGTTAGTAAGTTTTTTGAAGACCACAAAATCAAAAAGATTTTATCGACGCCCTACCACCAAAGTGAGAACGGTCAAGCGGAGTCGACAAACAAAGCAATACTCTAGAACCTGAAGAAGAGATTGACCGACTCAAAGGGAAAATGGAAAGAAATCTTGCCTGAGGTCCTATGGGCTTATCGAACGACTTCGAAGTCCAGCATCGGTGAATCACCGTTCTCTTTAGTCTACGGTGTGGAAGCTCTGATTATGGTGGAAACAAGAGAATCGAGCCTAAGATTCCAATAAGCTATAGAGACGTCAAATGATGAGTCCATGGTCACAAGCTTAGATTTATCGGACGAAAGGCGAGAAGTAACCCTAATTGGGTTAGTAGCCCAAAATCAATGAATGATACTACAACCGAAGGGCAAACCTTCGGCACTTCCAAGTAGGGGACTTGGTATTGAAAAAAGTTACATTGCATACCAAGAACCCGAATGACGGGAAACTAGGCCCGAATTGCAAAGGACCGTACAGAGTCACCGATATAACCGGGAAATGCTCATACAAGATCGAGTCCAGGAACCGTATGCAACTACCCAACAACTGTAATGTGGCACACTTAAAGTGGTACTACTACTAAGGTATGAACACAATTTACTTTGTAGTTTATTACGCTTTGAACTGACCCGTGCAGGTACTTAGTTGAGGTCAAACCTAAAGATTAGGTCTGAAAGCACGTGTTGTCCTCTTTTTCCTTTGCACCAGTTTTTTCCCAAAATGGGTTTTACGGAAAGGTTTTTAACGAGGTAATAGTAAAATGTGCTACCCTAATTTTGAGGACCGGCCTAAGGCCGAGAGTGCGGATCACCCATGTTAGACCGATAATATTCGAGCTTTCACAAGTTCAGTCTCGAATACGAAGGGGCCATCTCACCCTAAGTCAAGATCCTACGTTCGAAATTTAGAAGGCATTTTTTCTTATTCGATATTGATAGCCACGACTTGAATATTAGAATTAATTGTAAGGGTCAAACGGTAAAATGAACCGTGCCCTTGTAGCTCATTCTCGCCACGACAGAAAGCTTTTTTGTACCTTCGCTTATGTACTCTACGTTCAAAGTAATGAAAGAAGTTTGCATTTTATGTTTCGTTAGTTCACATTTGCACCGGCAATATTATCGCTAAGTCACTTAGAGTAAATATTGGGTTCGAAACCCTTAAGCCTACAAGCCTCCCCGAACTGGGGACTGCTACCCGACAATAATATCCGACGATTAAGGCTACCAAATCCCGGAGGCCCGAGCCTACTAGGTAGGGCCCAAACATGAAAGGCTACAACCAAGATAATTGGCTGGGAGATGTATGACTCCCTACATAAAAAGTAAGGTCTTTACACTTGGTTAAAACCTATGAAAGGTTACTGTAGACCCGGCCATAAAAGAGCCACCTTTGGAAAACAATAATCGTATCTGGTTAAAACATTCAAGTATTTAATTAAAGACTTTGTTTTTTACCAGATCCTCCGAAGTCAAAACAACTCGGAGTTGTTAATTCACCTAGTCCTCATCCAGGCTTTAGGTGAACGAACATTCTAAGTTATGCCAAACTCTATGCTAAGGCATCAATGACCTATTTTAAACACAAGTTATAAGTCTCGAACATAAAGCAAATACTGAAAAGTAAAGGACATAATATAGCCGAAGGGAAAGTTTTATATATATATACCAAAAGGTATTTACAAAGGCATTGTGAATCGTCCCCCAAAAAAAAATGTACAAAGGAAAAACAAAAATAAACTAAGGCATTTTCCGCCTAGTCTTCACCGGATCCCGACTCGCTGCCCGACGGACTCGTATCTCTTTTTGGCCTCGGCCTCTTCGATCTTGGCCGCTAGATCAAACCCCCGGGCATGAACCTCATGGGTCTCTCTCCGGGATAGCCACTTCACATACACGACCTTTGTTATTATGTGGGCCTTAGAACACATCCACGTCGTTCTTATACTAGGCCAGCATATCCTGAACTTCGGAGGACACTTTCGAAGCCGCCTCAACCTTGGACTTCAGTGCGGTGTACTCCCAGCCAAGGGCATCCCTTTCCGTGATGGACGAGTCCAATTGTGCTCGAAGCTCATCATTCATCCGAGACCATTTTTCGGCTTTATCTTTCACCACCCAGAGCTGATCCTTGGCCGATGCCAAATCCTCTTTGGTGGCATCCCTTTCCGAGGTCATGGGATCCATTTTGCTTCTCAACTCCTCGACCGAGGCTTTAACCTCGTTCATTTTGGCCCTGAGTTGGTTGATCATGTCTATCTTCTCTTGGACCTACGAGGTTATAGTGTTAGCAGTTGCGCTTAGCCTTTTGTTATTAAGCTCAAACACCCTTACCTTTTCCACCAGAACGACATGCTCCCATTTCACCATCGAGTCCTCCTTTTGAGACTTTTCCAGCTCGGCTTGGAGGACGGTAAGGTCCTTAAGGGCCTCATCTTTTGCTCACTAAGAGTTTTGTACATGTCATTCTATCGGGCCTGCTTGTTGAGCTCAAACTCTAGATGACCCACCTCCATCCGAGATCGGTGGAAGCTCTCATGATGAAGCACCGAGGCATGTGTAATAAAAATGTTGAAATCATTAAAGTATGCTAAGGCTAAGTGAACCCTTTAACGGATATAAGGAAGGGAAACACACCCTGTTCAGTGCCTATTGTGCCTCGTTGAAAAGGCTCAGCGCGTCCACTTCGTTCATCTTTGCTTGGTCCTCTTTGGTAACCAAGCAACGAAGGTAGCTGGCTCTGCCAATCGGCCCGGACAACACCCCAGTATCTGTCAGTATCGTAAATATGACCGCCTATTACGAATGAAATCCGCGCTTGGGGTCGGGAACTGCTTCACAAGCTTCGCCTGACTCCAGTAGCACGTCTTTTCTCAAGATCTCCAGGTGGCCAAAACTGGAGTAGTCCTCTAGTGCACCGACGTCCATGTCTTCAAAGAACACGTTAAGGCCCTCAACTGGCCTCGGTCGACTTTTCTCTAACAGTCTCTGTGAACAACTAATTTTTGACCACACCCAAATTCTATACTATTTTGGTGTAAATATTTCTTTTAGGCCTAATCTTAATATTTTCAATTTTTATCTTACTCTTAATAGATTTTATTTAAGAAAATTAAAAACTACAAAAAATATTCACAATCTTAGAATATAAGATTTGTTCCTATGTTTAAATAGAAGAAAAAAAAATATATATATATATTAACTCGATTTCTTCTGATTTAAATGTAAGTTATAATTGTATTTTTCTTAGTATAATTTAAACTATAGTGTAAATATTAGGTTTTCTTATTTATATAATTTTCTTTAAATCAAAAAGTAAGTTTTACATATATAATACTAAAAAAGTAATAATAACACCCAACTTCCCCACTTTTCTAGGCTTAACTCCCTACTCTTCACATCACTCACTTCCACTTTGCCTCTATCTCCCCATGGACACACATCCACATCACACACACATACGGGAGGGCAACAAGAAACAGAGAAAAAGAAAACGTTAAAAAAAGAAGAAGAAGAAAAAGATAGAACTTTCTCTCCATCTTCAAACTTCCAGTAGCAAAAACCCATAAGCTTCAGCCACGAAAAGCATCCGAAAACAGTCACAAAATAGCTCCATAACCACCGAGTGTTAGTATCGGAGTTTCGGAGTTTCGGGGTCACCAGTGCCACTCTGGTTTTAAGTTTGAGTTTCTGTTTTCCGTCGGGTTTTTTCGGTCCATCTTTCCACTCATACGCGGCTATTGTAATCGAAAAGCTGTCACTCTTTGAGGTTAATATCCTTCTCTGATTTTTAAATCTCCTCTCTATTAATGTTCCATGACTATGAATGCCATGTGATTGTTCTGTTGTTTCGTTAAAACTTTCTTCATTTGTTTATTTATGTTAAAATTTCCATTGATGTGTTATTTGTGAGCAGACATGAATTAATTAGTTTATGGGAATGTGATTGCAAATGTTTGGATTTTTCATTGACTATGATCTGTTTGGTTAAGCCATGATAATGTTTGGATTTAAAAGCAAAAGAGAGGTTTTGGTTTCTTGAGACAAATTATTGGTGGCAGAGAACTCAAAATTAAATGAGTCAAGCTTTTCTTTAGAAAATTTCTATTATCTTTTATCATTTTGCTTCTGTTAATTTGGTAGTTAACAAAACCATAGGTTGATTTTTTAAGAAAAATTAAAGTTGGATTTTGGGTTTGGTTAGTAACGAGAAGGAATTTGGGCATAAAAAAAGGATTTCGTTATTCTCATCTCATTTTTATTACTTGTCCGCTATTGGCATGTTTTGGCCGCCAACAATCATGTAGGCAAACTTTAGGATTTTCGACGTACACGTTATATAATTATGGGTTCAAAATAAAACCCAGGGTACGCGTCGCGTGACTTTTGCTAAGTTTTTTTTTCCTCTTAAATAATTAAGCGCGACCAATTGTGTACACGTACACGTGACATGATTTAAGCGCCGATGTTTCCAAATAAAACCAAGGTATGCGTTCGCGCGACTTTGGCTAAATTTTCCTTAAATAATTTGAGCACGATAAATTGTGTACACGTACGCATGACATGACTTTAGCGAACTAAAATAAAATGAGTACACGTATACGTGACTCGTCTCAGGAAGACTTCTTAATTGAGTGGTAAGTTAAAATGCACATAGGTTCTAAAATGCATAGTTAAGCAATTTGATTAAGCCAAGTATGAATCACAAAGCGACCGTGCTAGAACCACGGAACTCGGGAGTACCTAACACCTTCTCCTGGGTTAACAGAATTCCTTACCCGGTCTTCTGGTTTCGCGGACTTTAACACAGAGTCAAAATTTCCTCGATTTGGGATTTTAAATAAAACGGTGACTTGGGACACCATGAATTATCCCGAGTGGCGAATCTGAATAAAATAAATAATCCCATTTCGATTATGTCACTTTAATAGGAAAAACTCCCCTATATCTTCGGTCACACTAAAATAAAAATCCAGATTTTCCAGTATTCAAAGAAACTGGGGCATGATTTTATTTTATTTTTTGACGGTTTTTCCATCAAAATTGTTCCAAAAGTTGTAATTCAGTTGAATAGTTCTTTTTACCTTTTCCTGTTAAGACCTTCTGATCAACTTTCGAGAATGCTAAGTTGGTATATTACGGTGATGCCTCAGCCATTATAAAGAGAGAAAAATAAAATGAGAGAGTCTTATTGGTGAAAACTCTCACGGGCACTATAAGGCGATATTGAGTTGAGAGAAAGGCAAATGAGAGAGGTCAATTGGTGAAAACCCACAAAGGGCATCGTTGATCGATGGCCTTCATATATCCTGGCACAAGCATGGTTAAGACAAAGAACTCAGTTTCAAAGTGAAGTTTACAATAGATTTTGAGAATTAGACAGTTCAGACGGATCAGGCATCCAGTCCAAAGTGCATGTCATGTTCATTGAAGTCAGCATATTCCTCCGGATAAGTCCTTTCTATTTTTATTCTTTGAAAGGTACACTTCTTGATTAAGTTGTAATACTTATTAGTTCACTTTCTTGTTTTCTTTTGTACTATTTTTTTTGAGTTCTCTTCAGTCTAATTTTGTCAAAGCAAAGCAAAGAAAAGGCCACAAAATTGGTTACAGTTTCCCTGTTATATGAAGCAAAACTTTCTGGGCATGAACATGCATGGGCAAAGGCATAAAGACACCTTTGATTTTCCATGAGGAGCAAAAGGCTTGAAGGACGGAACAATGTGTCAAGGGTCGACAAAAGTTACTCAGTTAAAAGTTGTTCTGGGAGCAAGGTTGTTTGCACCATAAACACAAATGAGGATAGGCACAAAATAGTCAGGTTTTGATGTTGAGAAAGAAGATCTCCAGAAAATGATGACAGAATCTCCCGACAATTTGTACGACCATCGACGGAGTCAGTGTTTCTAACAAGTGTAATAGACGCAAGGTCAAGTCGCCCAAGAAATCTAGGTCACAAACTGACCACCATTTTAAAACTAACAAATTTTTCTTTGTTCAGAACAGGAACAAAACAATTTTAGGAAACAGTTCGTGAAAAGACGAACACCACCAAGTGAAGTTCTCAAATCCTTAGTTTTCTTCTAATATACATGTAATCATGTTATTCATAGTTTCATTATAGGGAATCAATACCCTATCTTCAACACAGGGTACTACATCCCCTGGTTGCATTACTTTCTGCCTACATAGGGTACGCCATTCCCTAGTAGAATCTCAGAGAGCCACGAGCCTCATTTAATTGCCAATTACATGGTACTACATCCCCTGGTCATATTACTTTTTGCCTACATAGGGTACGACATTCCCTAGTAGCATCTCAGAGAGCCAAGAGCCTCATTTCATTGCCAATCATATGGTACTACATCCCCTGGTTGCATTACGTTTTGCCTACATAGGGTACGACATTCCCAGTAGAATCTTAGAGATCCAAGAGCCCCATCTTATTGTCAACACATGGTACTACATCCCCTGGCTGCATTACTTTCTGCCAACATAGGGTACGATATTCCTTAGCAGCATCTCAGTGGGCCATGAGCCTCACCCTATCTTCAACACAGGGTACCACATCCCCTGGTCGCATCATCTTATCGTCAACACAGGGTACTACATCCCCTGGTTGCATTATGTTTTGCCAACATAGGGTACACCATTCCTTAGTAGCATTTCAAAGCGCCACGAGCGTTATTTTATTGCAAACATAGGGTACGACATTCCCCAGTAGCATCTCAGAGAGCCACGAGCCTCATCTCATTTCCAAACACATGGTACTACATCCCCTGGTTGCATTTTTCTGCCAACATAGGGTACAACATTCCCTAGTAGTATCCTAGTAGGTCATGAGCCTCACCTTATTTCCAACACAGGGTACTACATCCCCTGGTTGCGTTTCTTATTGCTAACATAGGGTACAACATTCCCTAGTAGTATCCTAGTAGGTCATGAGCCTCACCTTATTTCCAACACAGGGTACTACATCCCCTGGTTGCGTTTCTTATTGCTAACATAGGGTACAACATTCCCTAGTAGCATCCTAGAGTACCACGAGTCTCATTTTATCGTCAACACAGGGTACTACATCCCCTGGTTGCCTGCATTCTTGTTAACACTGGGTACGACATCCCCTATTATTTAAAAAAAAGTGTCTTTTTCAATTCTTTGTTCTGCCATAGCAAAGATAGTTTAATGTGTTTTCAATAACTCACAAAAATTTCCTAGTGCAAATTGGGGCAGAATTTTTTTGTTTGTTTGTGATGGCTTGTAGGTTTTTTCGCAAAGCACAGATTGGATGTGTAAAAATAAGATTCCGGCTCTCACCAGAGAAAGTGGAACGTTTGATCTCAACACCAGCCGTAATCAGCTTTGACATGATGCATGCAGAGACAAAGGATTTCAAGATCCATCTTCTTATCACCGGATCAAGAAGCAAGTCTATGAGAATATTTCATAGTTTTTTATATCGGAGAGCATCAAATTTCAGTCTAAAGTCAATGAAGGAAGCAAGTCAAGAATCAACACCAAGACTCCATATGACATTTAGATAGGAATTTTGTAACTCTTAGATTTCAAGCGTATGTAATTTTTCTTTTCGTTTTGATGTAATAGTAGGAACCGCGGATCGGAACCTCGACGGAACTTCACTCGACACTCCCTCTAAGAATACTCCATCACTCTTCTTTCACTTGAACTACACGTGACCTAATTCCCTTATAACCCGGGATATGTAGGCAGCCTAAAACCAAGGTTCGGTCACATCATTTTCTTTCATCTTCTTTTCCTTCTTAAATAATAGTGAGGTCAAAAATCAGTCACCTTGTTCATTTTTCTTTGCCTGAAAACTTTTCATGTCTCCAAGCAAAGAGGGGCATGCTGTGAACAACTAATTTTTGACCACATCCAAATTCTATACTATATTGGTGTAAATATTTCTTTTAAGCCTAATCTTAATATTTTAAATTTTTATCTTACTCTTAATAAGTTTTATTTAAGAAAATTAAAAACTACAAAAAATATTCACAATCTTAGAATATAAGATTTGTTCCTATGTTTAAATATATATATATATATATATATATATATTAACTCGGTTTCTTCTAATTTAAATGTAAGTTATAATAGTATTTTTCTTAGTATAATTTAAACTATAGTATAGATATTAGGTTTTCTTATTTATATAGTTTTCTTTAAATCCAAAAGTAAGTTTTATATATATAATACTAAAAAAATAATAATAATAACACAAACATAGCGTAATTGAATCAATTCATGCTCCACGAATAAGAATTAACAAGAAATTCCAAAATATAGCATTCTTGAAGGTTCTTGAAATTTCGACCCCGGGCCCACGCGTTCGGATTTTGAAAAATCTCGAAGGAATGAATTACCCGAAGCCCAAGGATCGTAATTACATAATTCATTTAGGAATTTATGGCTAAAAATGAAGTTTCACTATTTTCCCAAAACCCCACATCTTTCTATCAATTCCTATGAATTTTAAGATAATTGGAAGAGAATTTTATTTGAATTTGATGTTAAAAAGTCATGAAAACGGACTAGAAATCACTTACCTTGATGAATTTGAACTTGGACAGCCCTTTCCCTAGCTTGGAGAAGCTTTAATGGAGGTTGGGAGTTGAGGAATGAAGAAGAAACCCGAAATTGGACATTTAAATACTGCCCAGGAAAACCTTCACTGCGATCGCGGCATCAGGCCTGCGATCGCGGAGAACAAATGACCCTGGCCCCCAAGAAGCACTATGCGATCGCATAGATGGGGCCTGCGATCGCAGAGGGTAGGGAGGTAGGCTTATGCGATCGCAGGAGTGAGGTCTGCGACCGCAGAGAGGAACATGCAGTAGGGGGGTAGGTAGGTGACTTGTGCGATCGCAGGGGTGAGTCTGCGTTCGCAGAGAGTTGGGAAGGGGACCTTATGCTATAGCGGAGTGATGTCTGCGATCGCAGAGAACATTGGATGGCCCAGCATAATTACTTCTCTGCGATCGCATCCCTGCTTCTGCGATCGCAGAGAAGGAAACCAGACAGAAAAATTTCTGGTTTTTCCAACTTAGCTCCCGGGGGTCTAAAACGCCCCCGAGCCCCANCGATCGCATCCCTGCTTCTGCGATCGCAGAGAAGGAAACCAGACAGAAAATTTTTTGGTTTTTCCAACTTAGCTCCCGGGGGTCTAAAACACCCCCGAGCCCCCCGGGACCCCGTCTAAAAGCACCGGCAAGTCTGTAATCATGATAAGGACTCGCTCGAACTTCCGGAACATGAAAAACAACCACGGAACTCAAAATTCAACCCCAAAAC